>KN837208.1:66861-97691 GCA_000827215.1 Sphaerobolus stellatus SS14 | reverse complement strand
AAGGTTACTTGGAATCTCATCTCTTCGGGGGCGTGGGTTCAAATCCCACTGTTGTCATTTTTTTCTCTCTCTTTCTCCAGTTGGCCACTGACTTCCCCTTCCTCTAATCTGGGCAAGGTATCAAGACAAAATGTTTTCCTGGAGTGTCTCATCACCGGGAAGACTTGACATCCGTGATTTGACTGAGAGCTAGATCAGCGCCCCGTAGTAAGTGCAGGCATTCCAAATATAGTAGTTCCTAGCATTTCCCAGCATATTATACTTAAATAGCTTACCGTTTGAATCTTACCGTCAATCCTGGGTGTTGAATATTTTATATAAAGTGGATCCTACCAAGACTAATAAATGAGACGAACGTCGAAGAATCCTTCGTTTGAATTTATCAGTGGAGCACTCTTAATATGCGTTCTCGCAATGACCTTCACGGAATTGCTACCGCCCAGGCCCACGCATCAAACCTCTCCGTGGCGAGTGAGATACGGTCGTATACGCTGGATGCTAAAGCTATACAGCTTACGTGTGCCGAAAGGGCTTATAACCTGTAAAGCTAACTTGATCATTCTGGCAACTAAAAGTACCATGTCCACATTCGTGCCCCCACACGGGCTGAGTGCCGCTCTATTGGTAGGAGGTCAATCGCTTCTGATTTGTATGTACTCTTCTTTATTCACCCTTTGGATATTATTGTTAACTGCGTCTTTAGCGCTTCCTATCCTGGCAACGTACGTCCATAATATTATTTTGAACATGCTGAAATCTGACGAACTAAAAGTCTATGGGGGATCAGTGTAGCGCAAACTTGGCGATACTACCGCAACTGCCGCGGGGATCACCTGTTGTTGAGATGTTTTGTGAGCATCACGGTCTCTTCGACCGTCAATTGTGCTGAGATCTGATCCTTTCAGGTGGGAATCTGCTTGTGTGTGCTTAACGATAGTTCCGCTGGCTAGGGCGTGAAGAAAATAATTTTAATTTCTTTCAATAGGATCCTGAACACTTTGATATTCACCGGATTCGCTCAAATTATCTACTTTTGAATAATTCATTGTCGTCTACCCCTTCACTGGAATTCAGTCACTGCGTTGCTTCAACAGTGGGGTATTTATTCTCAAATGTTCTTCGCAGGAGAAAAAACTGACATTAATTATCACATCATTTGCTATAGGACCGCGGTAAGTACTTAATACTGCATCCGTCTATAACGTATTAAATCTTACCACTTTTATTGTAGATGGGTCCTTACAGCACCGTGAGTATTGCATACCGCTCCTCATCCTTCCACAATTAACTCCGTATTGGAAGACCACAATGATGGCTCTTGTTAAAGGGTGCTACCTATCTATATTATCTTTAACTGAATCCTCCTTATATTCAGTTTCCTTATATTCAGTTTTTATACTATGCGAGTATGGATAGGCACGTATATTCCAGCGTAACCTCATGCACTAATTTGAAACTTAAGTAAAAGTGAGCGAGAGAAACACCTACATTCCCATTATACTTGTAAGAGGATTTCCTCCAACGACAATATATACCCTTCAGGTTACTAATCGATATTGTTTAGGTTCTTCTGAATGTAACAACGCTAGGTAAGTATTTCTATTTACCTTGATGTAGGTGAATGATTTTCCAATAACGTGCAAGTCACTGGATATGGTATGTCAGCCTTGTAAAATTATTTTTAAAGGGTACTTAAAATGACGCTTCTTTTAAAGTTGTACTTGTGCATATGTGAGACACACACATTAACATTATATGAGACTTCTCAAGATCTGCTACTAGCAACATATTGGGTTCCCTCATTACAATATATGACCCCTTCAGCCAGGTCAGTGTCCCTAAATCAGAAAGATTGTAACGATAATATCCCTATAATGTTCATAGAGACTTCAAATATTGTCCGCTATATGCAGTTTTCTCTGCGACACAATAATTTGTTTATCTTTGGCCTTCTTACTCAATCGTCACAAGAAGGACGCATTCAAGTCGTAAGTCCACCCAAGCATAGAGACACTTCTACTTACGTTGACTTTCATTAAACACAGGACGCAGTCTGTCATTATAAAGCTAGTGCTATATTCTCTAAACATCGGACTGGTAACCACGTAAATTCTCAACATATTAAACTTGCCCTCAGGTTGGACTGAGTTTTGCTTGGCAGGATGGGTAATATTGTAACTTTGGTAATCGTAAGTATGTCTCAGGATTCAGGCTTATCAGCCATGTTAATTGGTTGGCTTCATTTAGTGGCGACGTATTCCCGAAGAAAAGTATGAATGGCTTATCCCGTACATGTGGACCCCAGAACGTAGGTGACTTCTTCCTACTAGATCGTTTTGTCTTAGTTGAATCTATAACTTTTTTAAGTCTATTTTAATTCACTGTTAGTCTCGTACGTGCATATGTTTACCTTTGCAGCTGAGATACATAACGTACTACCCGAGTATTTTCAGACTTAACGCCAGGGTCAGCATTCGTTCTGGGCTTCAGGGAAATAGAAACACGCTGTTAAGGTCTACCCATATCTTTGATATTGATAGTAATCAGGTTCGTATTTCTAGGAAAGATAAGACCATTAACATTCCTAAGTGCTCTATTAGGATGAGCAACCGCAAAATTGACTTCGGGAACATTTTGATGTAGTCAAGATTCCATAAGTGACGTGAATAGTAGCTGGTAGAGAACGAAATAGAGTATTAGTGTATGCAGGTCTTCCATAAATTATTTCCAGAAATCGCTGAATTTCTACAAAGAGAACACGTCTATTTGTTTTACGTCATTTTCTTTGTAATAACATAATAATACATAAATTAAATACTTTGAAGTCGGCATTTTGGATACCTATTTATCCCTAATGCAAAATTCTAATTTACGAAGTACGGGGCCAGTTGCTGAGGACAGCGTCGATAGTGGATTCCTTAATTTCTTCGTGGTCGTGGCCGACATATTTGACCTTAAGGTCATCCAGGATAAGAGCAAACCGGGCAGTACGGAGGCCTAATCCTTGGGCAGAAAGATCAAGAGAAAGACCAAGCTTGGAAGCGAATTCAGCATTGGGGTCGGAAACGAAGATGATCTAAGAAAGGTAGAAGGTATCGTCAGTTTGAATTGAGAACGGCTGAAATAAAATAAAACAGACATCGTTCTTGGCACCGACGACACGTCCCCAAGCAGACATCACGAAAAGATCGTTGGCAGCGACAAAGACAACTGCATCTGCACCTTTGGCCTTAAGTTCCTTGGCCCTTGCGACGTAGGGAGGGATGTGGGTGACATGGCATCCGGGGGTGAAGGCTCCAGGGACGCCGACGAGGACGACGAGCTGCAGAGAGGTTCATCAGTGTGGAGCTTATAAATAGATACCTATTGAATATACCTTGCCCTTCCATTGATCAGTGTTCAACGTGGTAGCTGAAAAGGTTGTTACAACAAGTTATATCAGAAGCAAATACGAAGTCTACGCACGAACACCACATGCGCCCTAGATAGCTGAATGTAAGCGAATGGGCGAGGGCAGCAATATAAAAATATATGTACATGGTTTTCAAGCTCCTCGGAATAAGGAACATAGGGGAATTTGTAGGAGGGGATAATGTCACCGACTTGAACCATTGTGAATTTGAGTTGTTGAAATTGTTGGACTTGTTGTACTTCTCAGGGCTTCTCAGTAATTACTGGATGGCGATATTGTTCATTTCAGATAGGTTTTATAGTGGTTGGTGGCCGGTTTAGGCTAGCGATACCATGCTGCGGCTATCAAGTGTTTATCTCCGTCTGCTCCGATATCGTCAATAATAATCTGTCAGCGAGGCCCAGCAAGGCCGTTCTCTTGCGGCCGTTACCCACTGGTGATCAAGGGGTATGCAAAAAAAGCTTTGATGATACTATCTGGGGGGTGAGGTCCGGATCTGGTCTAACACTATTTTTGACTGCAATTCAAGTTGCGACGATTTTCGCCTTGATAGCACCTGATAGCACCGATCTCTCCACCCTGAGCCATTCTAGGCTGCCTTAGACCACTAATCATGTGTACGACCTGAACCCTACATTTCCCCATATGAGAGCCTTACTCAGACAATTCAGGGTTGCCGAGAGAAGTTTTCCGTACCATCTTATCATCGACATCTTCTGTTCTGGATATGTCTGGAAAGGGAGAAAACCAGCAGGTACATCGTATATTGACACATGCTAGAATCCACTGTCTGATTTAACAACTGTTAAACGTTAAAAAGCTTAATATGATAGGCACAACCAAATATTGTGAGTCTTGCAAGAAGGATATCAAAGTTGAAACTGGAGGTGGAAAGAACTATGTTGAACATTACAAGAGCGCAAAACATAGGGCTGCAGTCGAAAAACAAAAGCTAGGAGGAGCAATTCTCAACTTCTTTAAGCCGAAGCCTCCTCCCGTTCGGTCCGCTGCTCCTGAACCGACCCTTTTGAGGAATTGGACATGCAAAAAGAATAACTGTCCCTAAATTCCCTAAATTAGTTCGGCATGGTCCCCTGACGAAGGCCGCCAGACGACGAGGTCTCTCGGGACAGCGTAGAACTGAGGCTGCATTATTTTCTCGCCAGTGTAAATAAATATTTTGATGAACATGTCACATCCTCACACGCATCCCCTGCACCGTGGCCGCAGCTCAGATCGCTTTTCTTCGAGATTTTCCGGGCAACATGTTCCTCTTTATAGCCATGGCACAAGGTATGCATTTTTTTTTAGTGAAAATGCATGTTAGTTTAAAGGGGGGAAGAGGGAGGCATAGTTGTGTCACGGGATGGGTGATCTCACCCATCATCGCCGAGACTCTTGGCGAACATTAGGGAAAGTTAGAACACCTCAAGGTGGTGTTCCTACTTTCCCTAAAAAATAGAGCCCGACCAATGGCTCGCCATTTCTCTGGGGTACCCCACCTGGTGGTACAAGACCGTTGCCGGTTAGGGAAAGTCGTTAGGGACAGAATTGAAAAGCCCTATTTGTTCAAGAGCCTTCGAATCCGTCTTCGTCTAGCCTCGGGACCAAACCTCAATCCGGATTTCTTTGCTGAGGGTGATTGGCTGCGCTTAAACATCACCGGCGACGTAAGCGTAGCCAATAAAACGCCCGGAAGGAAATACCGAAAAGAAAAGGTATGGACTCGAGACTGGCTTCGTCATCTGCACTAGAGTCACGCCCTGTCAATTCAGTTCTGATTGATGACCCCGAAGTAATTAAACCGCTCAGGCGGTTGGCTTCTCTGCTTCCCATGTCCGTTGTGGAAGGCCAGTCTGGTGATCCTTTAGCTCCTTTCGCTGAGAAACTAGTTTTTCTCGATAAGGGCTATGACCTACGGGAAAATATGACAGATAAGCTCTTGGACAACCTCATTGGATATGGCAAAATACCTCAGGAAATTGCCAGCCTCATACGACACGGTAAATATGACATGGATGGTTTTATTCAATGGCTCAAGACTCTAATTCTGGATGGCAACCAGCGAGGAATCTGAATCTGATACCCAATTCTCAGGTGAGGAGGAGTCGCTGCTCATCGATAGTTCAGTCTGTACAGCCTTCAATCTCATGACGAAAACTCCATTGCACATCCAACGTGTCGGAATGTGCAGTACCCCTGAAATGGCCGGCCGGAAGGGGTGCGGGCGGATCAAAGTCCAAGATAGGTCTGATAGCCAGGGATATTCCCACTGCCCTCAGGGCTTCAGATCCAAGTAGATATCCTCTCGCATGGCTTCAGAATTAAGTGTGCCTCCGAGTCGTCGGAGATTCTGCAATTGTGCATCATTCCGTTTCGCCTATTCATTCGCTCGTATCGAATGGGATAAGAATTCACTAGCGGCACTGCTTTCATTTCCCATCGGACCATGATGAACCCGACTCGGAGAGTCTCCAGAATGTACTGAAATAAATAAATAAATCAGATACATAGAATTTGCATGGTTTAATTTTGGAGAGTACCTGATAACATTTATATGGCCTGTTTTATTAGGCCTTGTCCTGTAATGATGACAGGACCCTGAAGGAAAAAGAAAAAAAGACAGAAATTCTAATATTAAAAGGAGTTTTTGGAAGAGGAGACATTTATATGCCTGTCTGGGATCACGACGCATAAGGAAAAGTGAATGTATCTGAGTCTGCAAATAAACCTACTATGAATGTAATTTTCATTGCCGTCAAACGTTTCAAATGAGATATCTCTTGACATAGGTGGATTGCGCGATCGACATAAATGTTGTTCCCACGTAGGTCTCATTTGAGTAATGCACTAGCATGTCGTCTTCCTTCTATGATGGCTCCAATTCGGTCAGCTCGGAGGATGTCCATCAAAGCACCGACAGCTATGGAAACAGGAGGGTAATATTTCCGAATTGAGTTATATTATAACTCGAACGTACCGTGGTGGCATGCGTAGGCCTAAAGGACTAAAATCCTCTATATGGTACTAGAACCGCGCAAAAGTTTCTGCTGAGATTCAGTTGTGACGAGGTAAGGATGTTATTCTTTAGGTTGAATTCTGATATTAATCCTGAAGTTTGCCCGAGGGGACGGAAAGGGGGGGCATATCTGTGTCAAATAAATTCGTCTATTAAGACGGAAGAAGTTCAGTTCATCGCACCGAATTTGTTTCTGGATATCTAGACCAGTCTTGCTAGAGGTAGCATGCGGTTTCTAGCCTTCTAAACAAAAGATGCCAAAGAAACCATAAGGGAGGACGGGATAAGGGTGGAAGGGTATGACTTCGGCTTGGATGTAGCTTCTAGTACTAACCAATCTATGTGTTATGGCTTATCATTATTCCACAAGCCGCCCGAACGGTAGGGAAGTTCAGCAAGGGGCGCAAGGACAAACTTGAAAATTAATGAGTGTATCACACCATGGATCTAAGAGAATCAAAACATACTGATGTGCGGTATTATATCAATTTTTGAAGGTCCTGAATATCGGCAACGTATAGTGATGAACATTGAGGACAAAATGAGGTGCTTCGTGCTCTTCCATAACTACTGTCTTCTGGATGGTCTTGGCGCAGCCTGCGTCAATTATGGCACTGCTTGATATTGAGTAATCGATATGGATTCATACCACTACAGGTTATTTGCGGCATTATTCCGCCGTAACGATGGAGGACATTGTCGGTGAAAAAGAGTGTGACATGTCACTTACGTCACGGTTGAAGTTCGTATTCCGCTTTTTTTTCCGCTTCCTTCCACCTTGTGTCCAATCCTTCTCATCATGTTTCTTTCTAGCCAAGGCATACACCCGGTGTTTATTTTGGCTCACGCATTCCATGAACAGGTTAATCCTAAGTATCTACGATATCGATATTTATATCACATATCGGAAACGTCGCACGATTGTCAATCTTTGCCAATTACAAAACTTTGAACTCCATGCAATATAGCTCACGGGCCTATGAAACTAAATAAAAGCCTGTGGAGAATACTAATTTATTCATCGATCCTATCGAGATGAAGGTCGTTTCTTCTTTCATTGCCGCAGCTGCAGCCATATCCTCAGCAACAGCCCACTGTGCGTACCAGGCAAGACGCAGACGACTTACCCAAAGCTAACCATGTCTCCTCGTATCCAGACACATTTCCCAACTTAATCGTCAACGGCGTAAAGACCGCTGATTGGGTTAACGTCCGCCAGACCAACAACTACAACACCCAGGCTCCCGTGCGTACTTTCGGCACTCTACGACGTATTCTGTTCGGTCAATTTACGCTTATAAATTGCATTTTAGGTTACCAATGTGACTAGTGCCGATTTCCGTTGCTATGATACTGAGACCAACCCTACCGCTTCAACTATCGCCGTTGCTGCTGGGTCACAAATGGGAATCGGTCCCGATCAGGCGATCTACCATCCTGGTGTACATCAAGATCTTTCTTTCGCTTAATTTGTTTACAATTATACCATATAGGTCGTCAATGTCTACATGGCGAAGGCACCATCAAACGTCTCCACCTTCGCCGGCGATGGAGCTGTTTGGTTCAAGGCGAATGCTCGTTCTTGACTACAGCTTTATCCTTATCTAATACATATATTTTATAGGTATTCCAGATCCCAGCTGTCACCAACGGTGGACAATCCATTACCTTCCCTGCCCAAAGTAAGCTCATTCCATCGTTTCAGAGGACTTCACGAATCTAATGCTGCTACAGACCTCGCGGTTGTAAACTTCACTGTCCCAAAGAACCTCCCATCCGGACAGTATGTCTATTCTAATTATATTTCTACACTTTTGAATTATTTCGTTCAGATATCTCGTCCGCATGGAAGCTATCGCCTTGCACGTGGCGTCCACTTTCGGCGGTGCCCAAGTGAGTTTCCTTATTCGTTCGTTTCCTTCATTTACTGATATAATACGCATCATTAGTTCTACATCAGCTGTGGTCAAATCCAAGTTACCGGTGGTGGCAGTGGAACTCCCGGACCTCTTGTTAGCATCCCTGGTGTCTACACTGGCAATGTGCGTATTTCAGTTCTCTGATTCAGCTATATACTTATGCCATCTCAGGAACCCGGTATCTTGATCAACATCAACTACCCTATCCCAACCACGTACACGCAACCCGGCCCTGTATGTATTTCTACCTAATAATCAACGATGTTATCTCACGTTGTCTTTATTCCAGGCTGTTTGGAGCGGTTGAATGGATCATCATGACGAATATCGAATATCATCAGATATCTTCTATTCAAGTATACAGTATAATACTGTGACGGGAATACAGATCTTTTTGGAACTACAGACTCGGAGTAATAAGTCATTAAGTTACATATCAAATTTACATAACCCCTCATGACCAAGCTCCGTGAGTTCCGTGTCCGGCGGAGGTGTAGCAATGAAGGCCACTTTAGGCTCACTCGCAAGTTGATGAAGAGAGTTTACTCCCGGATATCCAAAACAATGGGACAGCATATCTCTGTGTGTATTGATCCATTTCGCCGGTGGTAATCCTCTCGCGGTCCTCCAACCCTTCTCTATCGTAACGATTCGAACGATGAAAGGAAACAGACACTGCAGGAGATAAATAATGTCCCTGGCAGGATCAGGTCCAATAATATCTGTGCTGGATGGCAAAAGCACGTTATGAAACAAGGGATGAAGCTTTATTTCCACATTTTGTGCGAGTCTCTCCGGGTCCGGATCGAAGAAAGGTGCGGCATTGTAAGGGAGCTTGATGCGTAGCGGCATTGGAGGCGGCGCAAAGGAAATTTGATGGCTAGATAGATGAGCTGGTATCGGTGGAACGGTAGAGTATTCTGGAACCGGTTTTGAGTCCTTCCAAGGATTGATGAAAGGGGGCGGTGGTGGTTGAGCGTCGACGGGCGTAATTGGTAAATAGCTAGAGGCCGGGGAGGCTGTAGAAAAGATGGAGGGTAATGAAGGTGGTTGAGATTCCACTGCGAACAGGATACTGTCGTATTTCTGCTGCTCCATGCCACGCTGTTCCAACGGTAGCGGACGCTGCCTGTAACCGTGGTGTTGCAGAAGAGCGTTCTTCATTCGGCCGAGTATCTCATGCGCTCTACAATATGCTTCCTGTGCATAAGTTGGATGAAGAACTCCGCCCATACGCGTAGACCATTCAGCTAGATTGGTTGGCGTGGCTCCAATTTCGAGGAGGACGAGTTTAGCGTTCGAGTCTGATGGCGTTAGCATGGTGTGTGAGATGAAAAGTCTCAGAAGTAGGAGAGACAGTGATAGTCGTGATGATTTAAAAAGAGAAAGAGAGAGACAAGAATAGGTGGCGCGTTCTGTTAAACAAGTGATGCTTGGACGTGCACAATTGCGAGGAAGTGAACGTATTTTTATTGTCAAGTCCTAAACAAGAGTCCAAGCGCGACCGATACAATACAATATTGTGAGTTCTTTGTCCTTTGTTCCTTGTCAAGGTGGATGGCTGGAATGTGGAAGTGGCGCGTTGTTTGCCAGTGGTTCTTCCCCTTCCTGTAAGGGCTGTTGCGGGAATTGCCGGCGCAGTTTGAATGCCTGTCTCAATCGGACGATGTGTTGATTTCGCTCGTAGCTATCGAACTACGTGCAGTACGCAGAGGTTCAGATGTGTGTTTTCTACTTTTGAGCAATTGATTATCGCCAGTTGGTACCGCTAGCAACTGAGGTCTCGCTGCATTATGCCATAAATGCATGATGATTAATCATTCAATCTAATTTTAAGCAGACTAGTTCTTGTCCAACGGTGTCCAATATGCACAATTGCAACACATTATTTATTAGAAAGCGAGTACCTATCTGAAAGACATCTACATTTTCACAAGAAACATGTCATTTAACCCCCAAATTACAGTATTAAGTATATCGCTGTTAATGAAATTTGGTTCTCCTCTAGTTCTCCACCGTTTTACACCACATCCTCTATAGTTCTTCCTATGGCTTATTATGCCAAGGAATATATGAGACTGAGTATTCCCCCGGAATTCTTCGGTTCTATCTCTCAGCAATCCTCGCTTCAAGGCTTATATGCTGGTGGTGGCATGGCTAGATCAACAATTGGAGGACGCCCTCTGGTGTCACAGTTTTCTTCTTCCGTGCTTTCGTCATAACCTTCATCCCCTGACCCTCGAAATGGAACTGAGGAATTCCGTTCTCCCCATGATGGCACAGTCATTGCAATCAAGGAATTATTCCTTCGAGTAATCATCTTGACCTCCTTTTCCCTTCGAGCCACTCTAACGCCTTTTAGTATGATGACAAAAGCCAGACCGATGGCGGTGACGATTGCTACAATGATAATTGGGAGACCGAAGCTGGGGAAACTGGATCGAGTGTTGATTTTTCTGCCCTGGAGATACATAGTAGGTCGTTTAATCTGGTCCAACTAAAACTAATTTGCGATTGATTCTTAATTTCTTTCAAGAAAGAGTTTAAGGACTTACTACTGGCGAAAGGATTGTCTACAAGGCCGTGACAGACAGAGAGGTCTGCTTATTGCTTATATCGGTCTCTTACTAGTCGCTAGGAAGTATACTTATGCACCACATCCACGGACCTGATGCTAACATGCCATCCAGGGATTTCTGGTTGCATTAGTACTGCGGCTACGAGTCATCGAGCCTCTTGCTCTGATGAGTTTTCATCCAAACGCTGATTGGCACTCCAAAGGCCGGCACCCACTGCGGCGGGTGGCACCGTGACTCCAAAAGAACTACAACGGCGGCACGCCCGACAACTCATCTGGTGTTAATTGCCTCAGGCATTGTCAGAATAGACAGGTTGTGCAAGAGCCACAGCGCCACGGCGTGGCTATTTTTGTTGTGCAGTCTGTGGCTCCACTGTGGCTCCAACGCGCCATTTCCCAATTTTACGGTGGCTACTCATTGGGACATGGCGCGTTGGAGCCACAGCTGCACAACAGAAAATAGCCACGCCGTGTGGCTCTTGCACAACCTGTCTAATATTGATACCTGACTTTCGTAGTTGGATCATGACTCATCGAAGGAATCTTCAGATAGCATCGTTTTTTTGACTATTACGCAGGCCAAACGCAGGCTATAGTTTTGTTAACGATAGCTTGCACTCAATACTGGACATATGGTCGAATTCGGATAATACTAAATCACTGCGGATAACATAATTTCATGAAGAAAGCCGACTAAAAATAAATACAGTGTCGGAACGATTATAGACAAGCAAAAAATAACAACATACCTTACGGAGGATGTGGCCCGACCCTTTCAAATGTCCCCGGTTACGAAAAGACCTAGCTTGACTCACCAAATTAGCCTCGAGTCCAGGCCATCCTTTCAGCGATCTTTGTGCGGTCGGTGATTGGCTCCGCTTAATCATCACCGACCGAGGTGCGTCACCGTAACGTGATGTCAGCGGAGCCAATCACGTACGGAAGAAAGTCCCGTAAGAAGTCTGGTTCCGAGGCTACACCAAGTTACGGTTCCGGAAGGAGGAACGACTGACGGTTAAACCGTCCTTTCGAAACCAGCGCATATTTTGGAGCGCTTTTCCCCCACGTTCAGACTAACATTGATCCCACGCATTCCCACGGCTACCGACTATGTTATCGAATGCTTGCGCGGCCTCTAGGGTCGCCCCCTCAACACGTGAATCTTCCGAATTTCAAATGATTTCTTTCGCTTTTCGTGGCTATTCCCAGAGATCCCGGCATCGTTAGGCATCGATGACTTCGCTCATCGCCATCGTCGCCGACCATCCCCGCAGCCATGCTACTCAGAACATCACGCAGATACATCGGAGGTTATCTATTAGTTCATATTTCTCAGATCTTACGTATACATTGACGATTGAACCCGTTGGCGCTGACACGGAAGCTGGCAGGAAGGTGGGCCCTCTAAGCTCTTGGTAAGACAGTCGGTCAGAATTGGATAATTCGCGGTACGGAATACCTGGCTATTCGATGTATTATTTATTGCTAAACCTTCCTTAAGCACCAGAGTCCAAAAACTGCGGCTATTTTAACAGAGAAAAGTGACACGGATCCACCTGGCTTTACATGCCTCGCTTGACCGCGTTATTTATATAAGATATCAACAGAGGAAACGCAACAGAGGAAACACAACAGAGGAAAACGCGAGAATTGCATACCAAAGGGCTTGATGTTTGTGGTGAGTACTAAATAATTCTGTACGACGTTTTACAGATATATAATCTTTCTGCAAGCTTCCTGCATTCCGTCATATAGAATCTATGTTGGACAACAGCCTTCAGCAATTATTACAGAAATTTCGGGTCAGGCTTTGCTTTTAGAGGAAATATTTCTTTCTTGAACGTGAACCCAGGCGGATCGTTCGGTAAAGAGGATGCGTATTCATGCACTAATTTTTAAGCACGTCCATAGCGCATTTCATAATAACAACGCATCCACCTATGTAAATTTTTGGGGTACCTTTATTCTAATTCTCTTCTTCTGCCCTTCTAGGCCACATTGCCAGCATCAGCAGAGCAGGCAGCCTCGTAACCTGTACTATTTAGTATGGCTACCATTCGATGACCTGTAGTGAATTAAAGATTTTGCAGTTCACGCAGGCAGCTGAACGCGAGCAATCCGCTAGTATATCATATACCCCGTTCAAACACTTGAAGATTACAGCGCTTTCGATTATGTAAGGCGCGCGCTATTACTCACAAACAAAACCTCTCTGCTTGCGGCTGCGACATTTTAACAACCACTGTTTGGAGTCTCACAAAACTTGGTATATATTTTTAAAATAATTTAATCTAGTCACTGCAACCCTAAAATGTACCATATATTCATTAATAACATATTTCACCATTTCAGCTCATGACCTGAATCCTGAACTGGATTTGAGCATTTCTGTTGTGTTTGTGAGCTTTAATAATGCTTAAATACCTAATTTAGTCAATGTAAACGGTCCTAAGGTGTGATGGCCCTCTTAGCCTTCTGTGGAAGCTTTCCTTGGGTCAGCTCCAACCTCATTCCTTTGATTATGAGCCTTAGAAGCATCCAAATGCCAGGGGACAACTTAGGTTGACTAGATAAAATTAAATTGAAGTGAATCCTTCAAGGAATGATGTTCTGTGTAGTGAATATGCTTTACTGTTCAGGTCTTGAGCTCTCAAGGGACGATTTTTATCCATGTAAAATATCTAATATTCGAGGGTTGCTTTGACTAGTATATACATATTATAGATTCCCTACAAAATTTCGTGATGATCCAAGTAGTGGTTGTTGAGATATCGTGGTCGCGAGCAGAGAGGTTTTGTTTGTGAGTAATAGCGCGCGCCTTACATAATCGAAAGCACTGTAAGCTGCTAGCTACTATACAGGCGCATATATGCTTTCGAAGGTTTACTAATGCTATATTTCGTCATGACCTCCGTAGCAAGTTACAAAGGCATCCGAATCAGCTCTGTGTCGGTTTTCAATAACAATTTATTTACTTTCGAAAAAACATGTTTTATTTAACTTTTAACTAGCTAGTATGAAACAGTCGTCTCACAACAAGGATGGCTAAGAAGCTCAATAGTCCCATAGCGTAACCTTTCACCGGTGAGTTGTTAGTCGATATTATCCATGATCATCGATTATCACATAAGTATTATTCGAGACCTATATGAGGAACCGTATCTGCCGGGCTCTGCCACGGCCCGCTTGAGACATTTAGATTTCAGCAACAGACTGTTATATGAGAGCAAAGAAGTTAGAATTGCATGCGGCTAATCCCCAAGTATCTTCTTAGGCTACCAGGAAACCACCTCCGGTAGATAGCAAGGCTTAAGGAAGTTGTTAAGATTAAGACTCTGCCCAATTCGATGTATACTCAAAACCTAAAAGTAAGAGTTAACAGCAGCGGCTCAAACACATTCCGACACGAGGAATTAAACCCCAGGCTGTCGCGTTCTAAGGACTGAATCTTATGATGAGAGGCGATAATGTTAGCCGCTACACCATAACGGATACCTTAATATGCGCAATAGCCATCCCTCTTTCCCATCTGCCGCCGAGATCCTATGATTCACACGAGGTTCATGGGAAGCGCGGAAAAAGAGTGGTAGGCTCCAGATCAAATGATTAGGATATATGTTTCATGGAAGCTGCATCAAATACGCAAAGTCTTTTTAATAGAACAAATACGAACAATAGAAGGTCTGCCCTCCCCAACATCAGTAAACTCGGTTTCGTGTCCCGGCCGATCCTGAGTGATCCGGGAACACTCTATTCATTTGGGGCGTTTCAGACGCCCTGGACAGCGCTGGATCGGCTCGGACATGCGGGAACACTGCACCCAGTTTACTGATGAACTTCTCTAAATGCCTATAGAGTATATAAGGGAGTTGAACTAGCAATTCGATTTCCATACCCATCATTGAGCCTATTTTCTATTGTAAAAGGCGACTTGGACATACTAAAAGTACTTGGGACTTGGATGGACGAGACAGCTCATTGAAAGCCGGTCGAGAAAAATAGTCGTCGGTGATTAGTCAGTCAAACGGCTGGCCAATGGCGGCCAACACAGGCCGGAACTAAACGTGAAGCTAACCGATTTCTACAGCCAATCCACAGCCTCGTAACACGAGGTTAGCGACGCAAGCGTCGATCCCCGTCTCCGCTCCGGGGGGGGGGCTCAAAATAAATAATAACGAAGATAATAATACTATGGAAGGGTGTAGCGTATTTTTCCTGTATTATATCGAATATATGCATCTTTGATTAAAGTGTGCCCTGGTCAACATAAAACTAGAATATTTGCGGAAGTTACCTCGGAATGCATCAAAGTCTACAAGGCCACTTTTATGCTCCAGATATTACTAGAAAAATTGTCATAATATATTGAAATAGAGAGAGAAATGTTCTCCTCCGCCTATGGCGGAGGTTCCGTGTTTGTGAGTCAGTACAAATAAATATCATATGAGAGAACTAGAGCCCCTGAATGCAACCTGGAGGGAGAAGAAACAGGATGTTGACCAGCCAAAAACTCACCAATAAACTAGCCAGCCCACAACAATATCCCTGCTGAACGTCAATAAGTAATCAGCTAGTGTCTTTCATATATAGAGGTGAGGTAACAAATGTGAACGGACTAGATACATCATGTAATATCAAAGGTGATATCAGAGTTCACCTGAAGTTAGAGAAAAAGAAAGGCTTACAATTTGTATTATGACATAAATTTCGTAGATACTTATTATGACACATTCTCATATGCTCAACCATTCAATTCCTGCCCACGGGAGTGATAATATGAGCATGGAATAAAGCTTTCCTGGATGACCCGAACGTAAACGGAAAGACCAAAGCTGTTTGTACCCGAGACAAGGCGATGAGTGAAAAGTCGGTGGAAAGCTTGACTGGAAGTCATGAAAGAGAGACAACCACCGTGAAGAAATAAAGGCGAATACGACAGTGTAGTACTTGGCATTATTTTGACGTACAGCTAGCGGCCATTGGTCTGATGTGAGTGAGGCCGAAGGACATGCCATAAACAAAAATGACATTTAAAGGGGAGATATTGGAAAGGATAGTAAACAGTCATGTAGAATGACCCAAGGATAATAGAGAAAAAGGATAGAACTAAGGATAGGATATTGCTACATCTGTAAAACTTGCACGGTCTACCTAGTGCTAGGTAGCTCTCCTAGCAGAGACGCCCACGATAGGAGAGCTATGAAAGCTAGATAAAGGCAGATTCGCTAATCAGTCATATCTAGTACTACCTAGTACTACCTAGTAGTACATAGTAGCCATATCTGTTTAGCGAATCTGCCATTTGTCAAGTTTCCTGGTGTAAGGGCGGTGTACTCGGGCGTACTCAAATATCACGAACGAGACACCGGCACGTAGGTAGATATCATCCAAAAATGGCAATTTGGGATATTGTACGCAGGAGTATAAGATACAGGAAAATATGAAAGAATTTCCCCATAACACCCTTTTTTCCTTTTACTCTCGCTTCGCTCGCTTAACGGAGACGGGGATGATATCAGCTTTTATTATGTGATCGTAATATTTTTTCGTTGAATTAAATGATGATAAGGTAAATGATTTCTATCTAATATGAGATTGGTGTTTTACGTAAAAGGCGTATCATTTGAAGGTCATTTTCATGCCTATTCTGGGCCTATTCACGGGCATGCATTTTACTTTTTTTTTTTTTTGACAGAAGTACTACAGACGAAATTATCATGGAAGATCTAGTGTCCAAAGAACCTAAACTGTTTGCAAAACCTCAGCTGGAGCTCTGCAACCATATCGACTCCAGCAAATGAAAAGTCATAGGTAATCTAAAAGACTCCATCAATACGGTATTCTGAAATTACATTAATGGTCGAGCCTTAACTCACCGGATTAAAAAGCAGATGGTTAATGGAACGATTGATAGGCCAGATCGTAAGGACACTTCCGGACCTGGTCTCGGAGATACCACATAAAGGTCATATTCATGGCCAAAATCACCTTTAATCCTTTAAGTAGATAGTCTAAGTTAAACCTACATGAAGCTTGAGTTAGATGAGCCTGCCGTATTGTATAATTGCTACCAGGATTCCCTATCACTCCAATGGTATTCAGCGCCGTTCCATCACCCGTTGGATTGATGGTTAGGAAGGACCCTGTCGCTGCGCCGAATGTTGCGACCTTAAACTGAACGGTCGACGAAGTAGGTCCAATACTGATGAGTTGAATTCCCCACTGGATAAATAGCATATTAGCTTTGTTTGACATTCGAAGTTTCAAAACTTACTCTTGTGATTGGGAGCCCAGAATTAACAATCGAGGAGCTTATAGCTGGAATATTGACCGCAGTAGCTACTTGCGCGACGGTAAGAGCAAATCCATTGTTTAATAAAAGTGAGGTAAGGCTTGCTAAGGATGAAACTGAAGATGACGCTGCGACTGAAGCGAGCCGCAGCAAGCAGAAGTAAAAAGATTGCATTAAAAGGAAAGATTGCTCCGAGCTGGGGATTGTAGCAAGCTTCAGGAATCACAGGATGCTCAGGAGCGGAAGATCCTATTACTAGTCTGCACTAGTAGTATTTATAAAGTGTAATGCTGAGAAGATTAGACATACAGTTAATAATTTGTACTGGGGCATTCTACCAGCCATAGAAATTTCAAAGTTAGACAAGTGCCTTTCAACGTTGCGATGAATCACAGACAGAAGTCATTGGCATTGATTCATTTTAAATTTACCTGAAACGTTCGCATTATGTATTTGACATCATGATTTCTTACTCCAGATGGGGTCGGAAAGTTGGCACGGAATGACGTTACTGACAGCACTCGAAGCAGTTTATAGCTCATCAGCGCCTAGTTTATGAAGTTACTGGCTCATTAACTTGTACCTTAAAGCCAATAACAGTCACCCTACCCTCAGTATAATTAAAGTCGGTCTGTGTACCATAATGATTTCTTCCCCAATGTCTAATGAATGAATAGCATTAAAGTATCAATTATTGTAAATACCTCAAAAGATAACCAATTAGTCTGGGGCTATATTTTAGCTGATCTAATTTGAACTATGAATCACCGAATGCTCAAAATCTTTTCTAGGGGACATTTTCAGGGGGTGACAATTATGTTCATAATATCTAATATACATATATGGTTATAATCGTCCTCTCATAGTTAGAGAGTTTTAAAGGGATAATATAAAAATTATCAACTTGAAATATACTTGCGAGTAATACCAATGAGGAGTTCACTAGTACCCGGAGTCCTACTCTTATAGTCTAGTGGTACCGTGGATGGTGCGAGAAAGGAAGGTGCAGGGAAGTATGAATGGCGACCAATACCGCTAGACAGAGACGTTCCGTCTCCTGAAGAACGTCTTCGACCATCTGGCGGGACGTCCTGTTCTTTACGTATCGCAGACAGAGCTCTTTCTACGATTACGTCCACATCCGAAGCTTGTACTCGTAAGCCTGGAGATACAGCTTCAGCGGGCTGTGTTGTCGGATGCCTTGCTGATCCAATTTCACTTTGTGATCGCGATGATTGAATATCCAAGCGTTGGGCTAGGGGATCCTCTATTAAATCGTCCACCAATGCTTCCACGTACCGCGTACTTCTGCGGTTGAATATCGTCGTCCTTCGGGTAAGAGTGCCTCATCACCTAATGGCCTCCATGGTCGTACATCCAGGCTTTATCCTTATGTATCTCTCACGAGCGTTTCTCCATGAATCTGACTAGGAGAGCATAGCTAAAAACACGACAGTGAGTACCACCGTGACTGTAATACCGATACTAACTACTGACCCCATATCTATTCGATTTGAACGATCAAAAGATCAGTCTAGTTTAGAGGAGAAGGGCGAGAGAGGGAATGGTATGAATCTAGTAAGACGCCACTTTGTGCGTTGCGATTGAAAATAAATAAATGTATTGCATACTTATAGACATCCCTACAGTGAAATGACGCTTGCTCCGCACAGAGGTTTGGCTGCAACCGAGGGGCTATATTAGATATAGTATGTTACTCCACAGTAAATATTACTGGAGAAGCAGATCCATAGCGGAGCCACATGCGGAACCAGACCGACAGTTGTTGGACTGCTTTCTCCAAGAAGATCGAAAATGCCTACATTATTGTATATTAGTTCGACTCCATGGCGTATCCTATATAACTGATACAAAACTCTTACTAGGATAAAGGTATGAAGACTGTCACCGAGGTCAACTTCGATCCTAAGAACGTCGTCAAGTCTTCCATCGTTAAGCAATACAAGTTCGCCGGCATCTTTTGGATAATGATATTGCTACCGTTCGTGGAATTGAGTATGTGTATTCCTTATATTACGTATAACGATGCTTACCGTACACCCCGATAGCTACCTCTATGTTCTCTGTCAGCAGTGGCTCCATCGAAGTTCTTTCCCTCGCTGGACGTTCAGGGAAAGCTGCCGTCGTTCAGGAATATGCCTATGTTGCCAACTTGGCCAGTAGGGGAATCCGAACTGGTTCGTAACTTTAGGATATGGTTATATATATCTGGCTAACTCTTTCTAGACGGCGCTCAAACTACCGTTTTCGCGACTTATGTCTTCTAATCGTCAGACCAGCCGTTTAGTGTCACCTTACGGTGAGGGAGAGTAGGAGAACACGACACTGCCCTGAAATCAGCGGCAGTGCCGATGCATTGGAGGAAAAGAAGCTGCGTGATGGCTACGAGCTATGTAGACCGTAAAAGACTAGAGAGGGATCATTTTTTTTTGATTGAATTGGTGAAAAGGGATTGGGTGAAGATTGTTGAGAAAGAGGAAATGTAAATGGATGAGGAGGGACGACGATGGTGAAGCGGCGAGTAGTTATTGCCTCTGCTGAAGTGGGTATGCAGTGGCAGCTAGGAGTGCGGGATGCTTCCGAATGTATATTTGAAATGTATCGGAAGCCCAACGACCCATGGCCTATATAATGTGTAACGGTATGCCCGCTTCGGCAAGGGCTGTAGCACCACATGCCCTCATCGAATGTCCAGATATATTAGATTCAGCAGGAAAATGTTTCCGTAGGTACCGTATGAACCAACCACGAGTTGGGAGAGATCCATTTGTCCGTAACCACAGCTCAGGCCTGAGACGAAAAAGGGTATCTCGAGAGGTAAGATATCTCTTAAATGGTAAGAGCGGATCACCTCTTAGAGCAGTGCTTTGTATGATGATGCGGTTCCCTTCAAATAACTTATCCGCCTTATGAGTTGGTAAGAGAAATTCGAAGGCAACGGAGGAGATAGACACAGTATGCCGCATGGTTACTTTGCGATAATCTCGATGTTCTATCTTGTCCGGCCAGGCTAACTCTCCAAAATGTAATAACCCATGAAAACCCGTAAGGATCATTGCAAAGAACAGTAAATCATCATGTTCTAACGATATAGAGTATATTACATGGAGTTGGATGAAAGAAGAGTGTGTGAGTGGTTGTTTGTGGTGGGTAGTAACAGTATGAAGTTTGGTACAGCCTTGCAGTGTTTGGGTGACTAGAGAATGGCTTAGTGCTTGACAGATATTAGGGAATATAGGCTCAAGCTTGTTGCATATACCAGACAAGTAAGACCTAACGGAGTTAGGCTTAATGAAATAGCACATATAAATAATATATAAACTGAGAGTATCTGGGGTTGGATCAATGGGGATTTGATGATTATTGCAAGATGTGAGATATGAATGTGTAGCCGAGTCGTAGGCAGCAGCCGAGGAGGCTTCCAGAGCACATCCTAAAGCGATGGCACGTTCAGGTACCAAACACCCAAGGCTCCAGACAGGTCGTTCTGGCTGTCTGGAGGGTCTTAACAGTATATTCATTTCTTTGCTACCCCCTCCGAGAGATGGGGGGCCTGAAACAAAGAAATTTGTAGGGATGAGCTGGTGAGCTTGGTGGCTTGGGTGATAGCAATGTTGTTACAGTAACGTGATAAAACATCTGCTACGGTGTTGAGTTCCCCTGGGATATGGAAAACACGAAACTGGATGCCATGCTTGATGGCAATGTTCACTGCAGTGAGGAGTATTCGATTGTATTCTGGTTAAGCTCTCAAGGAATTGAACATGTCAATGGTGTTCATATTGTCCGTAAATATGGCAATACGACGGAGCTCGAGGGAGAATGGTTGCAAAATGGCTCATACTAGTGCAGATAGGACAGATAACACCTTTAAATAAAATATGTGTGCAGAATCCATTTTGACGTGACATTGGAAACCCAGGCTGCGCCTCGGGTCCCAATATCCCATCCCTAATGGACATGCATCTGAATAGAGAGTAATATCTGCTTCGTTTTTGCCCCACTCTATAGACTTGAGTATGTGAATGCCATCAGACACGGAGATGTGATCTGTGAGCCACAATAATTCGTGACATAATGATGAACTAACCCCAGATAAGTTCGAAAGGCTTGTTCTTCCCTGACATTTTGTGGTAAAGTACACATAACCCTGGTTGAAGGAGAGGGTACGCATTAAGAGCCCAATTCATCCATCCCCCTAAGTGTTGAAATTCTCTCAAAGGTCGCCGGTATCCCATGTGGGCAAATTCACAGATCTTCTCAATAATGTCAATCTGTGCTTGAGTAGACATGCTGATAGTCATGGCATTGGGATCGACATCGAATCCAATAATTGTGAGGGAGGTTCCCATAGCTGTTTAGATTCTTCATGGGGAATCCCTATCTCATCCCATAACAGGAGGAGCTGAACTTGCTTAGCTGGGAGTTCTTTCCTGTATGGTTCATACCAGAGCATTTTTCCTTCGAATTCCCAAGAGAAAGTGTTGTCTACATAGCCGAAGGTATTGTCTAGGAGTCTGATGAATGTGGCTATCCACAGAACCAATCTGAAGAAAGTTCCCCATAGGCCGCCAGCAGCACGGTTACCAAAATTATTGCAGCGGTCCACATAACGATTTGATGGTTTCCTGTCGATATAAGTAGTGATCACTTGCTGAATTTGTCAGTGCTTGTGCATAGGGAGACGTCGATACACCTGAGATACATCACTCTTGAAGACAACAAGGGATTTATCTCCATGCACCTTTCTTGCATACAAAAGAGATTTACCAAGGAGGTGTAAATTGTCTAGGGGAACACTGACAGACTCCCTTGAGATCATAGCATTGAGTGAATACAGTTCAGCACTGTGGTCAACGAGCCATAGTTTGGAAGTGTGAGGTTTAGGGACGACTCCTACAGGTATGGAAGACATCCCAGGCAGAAGGTCCGGTTCAAACGAAGGAGAGAATCTCTGGAGGGATTGCTCAATTTGACATTGTTCATAAATAAATGTCTTGTGACAGGTCTTTGAGAGGTCGGAAAGAGTTATACCATGTAATGGGACAGTTGGAATCATGTGTATTTGCCCATGGCCAGAAACCATCCTGAAGTCCTAAGTAGACTGAGCGAACCAGCGCTCGATTAGGGTGAGAATGAAGCAAATCATAAAAATGCCTATAATTGATTGGAGTGATAATAGCAAAGAGATGAGGGTTGTTCTTGATAGTTTCAATAGCCGCCTTATTTAATAGTAATTCATCGGAAGAGGGGATAGACAATGGGTCCATGAACAGTGTAGTTTCTGCGAGTGTGAGTCATTTTTCCTCTTCTATTGCCCAGATTAGACCTCGGGCATAGCGAGGTTGATGTGCCCACTTATGCTCATAGAGTTCTAACTTTTCATTGCGAGCCCCCCTGCTGTGATTTACACTCTTTGACATTATGGGAATTACTCCGACATTTTGAACGGACGTGTGCGTAGTGACATGTACCTGATGAATTGGGGCAGTAACCCCTATTCCATTGTCTACATGCATATCAGCTGGTGCCATTCTCCCGCGATCCTGAGCTTCTGTTACGAGCTTTACCGTTTGGAGGGGATTGGGCTGCTGCTCCTGCATTGGTAATCCATAAGGTATGCAAGTCCTGATATTCAACATAGTCAGTGAGAAGGAGTTCATGCCTTTGGCTAGCGGGATTTGGATGGCTCTGTCAAACTGAATGACTCGCTGGTGGAGAGACACATAGAGGGATGAGAAGAACGTCGTAATATATCTGGTGTAGCTTCGGAGCTCCAGGGCACAATGAGGGAAGACGAAAATGATGGCTTCAACTGCATCTGACCAAGCGATGACCCAATTCCCATGAGTATCAACTGTTTTTGCCAGTTTAACTGATCCGAAAACGAGTTCAATGGATCCTATGTGTTCTGTGCACTGATCATCATGGGATATGGAATATCCTCCTGATAAGACATGGTCGAGATTGACTGCTTTCCCAGAGAGGATGTTACTCCACTACTTACATTCAGGGAATTGGGGGCAGGCACCCAAGAGGAGGAGATCGTTTCTCGAGAGTGTGATATCCTTTGCGAAATTTGCGAGAAGTTCAATAGTTCATTTGACTTCTGGTCGCTCAGCAAGGGGATTTAGTCCTGCAAGGTTCTTCCAGGGGAATGCTTGAACATTAATTTTCTTACAGGGCAAATCCTCGTCTTCAAAGCTTTCGGCAGGTGAGGCTGGCCGCTTACGCGCTCGACTAAACTCTTCCTCTGGTTCCTGATCACTGGAAGAAGGCCTACCTTCTTGAGATCGCTCTTGTCCAACAATTCCTTCTCTCTCACCTCCACCACTTCTGATCTGTGTATTTCCATTCTCTGCACTTCTACTACCTGCACCATTCCTGAGCCGTTTGAAATTGTCGAGTATGTCGATATAGGACTTGAGAGCCTCTTGATAAGAGGGATCCTCATTGTCAACCTGTGGGAGGATCTTCTGGATGGTGAGGATAGTCGTAATCTTAGAGAGAGATCCGGTGCAGAAACTATCAGTGGCTTTGATGCATCTGCTGTTGACATCCTGGTCAACAGCACTGGCTCGATTCTCTCCTTGAGAGATCATGGATTGTGTTGCAGAGGGACCATCTCGATCTGTAATTGTCATACAGTGCAATGAACAGGTCTCAATCGGTTTATTGAATGAAATGATTTGAGTGTAACGAAGATATAATGTGAACTGGATCACTAAACGGCTGCAGAGATCCGAGAGTGTCAGAACAAGAATAGAACAAGACATTGAGAACCATAACTCACCAAGGGCGCGAGAGTGTCAGAAGGAGGAAGTATGTCTCGTGCCATTGGTATTAAATAAATTGGAATAACGTGCCTGAGAGATCAATGAGTACCATGTGAGAGTAAATGTGAAGCAAGTGGTGTTGAAACCATGTGTAGCGGGAGCAGCTCACCGGAAAGGGGACGGATCCAAGTCATGCTGAGCGTACACAGACCGGTGAGTGCAAGGGAATGGCTTCACTGGAAAGGGGGTGGACCCGAGGCGCGCTGAGCGCACACAGACTGGTGAAATATATGGCAGAGGCACAGCTGATTAGCCTTGAGTAAACAAAATGTTTAAACTCAAGTAATCATCTTCTGAAATCAGCTCCTAATTTATAATGATGCAATGTAATTAATAGGCAGGCGATCTGCAACTTATTTATTTATTTATTACATATTTTAATCAACCACAAATTTGAACTGTTATCTCAATGCTTGATAGGAATCCTCAAGAGTCAGCATTAGTTGCAGGTTGGCTTTCCTAGAGATATTTGGTATTCAGATCAACTTCCCTGACCCATCACTTTGTACTAAAATCTGAGTGCATTTTGGCAACAAGTAAAGATACCTGAAAACTCATATGGCAGTGGTCTGAATCAATCTACTTAAAAATATTTGCACTGAATACATGTACAAAGATGAGGATACCCAACAGGCATGTATATATTTCTGCGCATATCGTGCGCTACCCAATGGGCCTAGAGAGTCACCAACCAGGTAAGGGGAATAGCGGCGCTGTTGTATACAGCCAAGCGAATAAGCCCCCCGCAAAGTTGGCCGTCACTAGCATTTGAACATGGCAGCAGTAATCTCTTCACATGCAAGCTTCCTGTAAGGGCAACCCTCGGAGCCGGGTGGACGTCACACCAAGCTAATAGAGGGGAAATCCAAAGATATATAAATAAGGTGAATAATACACGCGAAGGGAATCTCACCTAGTAGAGGGGATCCAAAGAGAAAGTCTTGGATTGCTTCTACTAGAGTGAGCCCAATAAATAGAAAGTGGGTCAGGTACAATCAAAGATAAGAGAAAATACAATGATGGTACTAAGACGAAAAGGAAACATAACCCATGTAGACGACCCTGTACTAACCGGCCCTGTCCCTTGAACCTGCGTGGCTCTCTTCCGTGCGGAGCCCACTGTCTCCAGCCTAGCCTCCCACTCTCTGGCCACAGAAGTCGGCGAATATGTTGCTGGGGAAATCCGAGCGGAAATGAGGGTTGACGGTTTCCGGGTGGAAATGAGGGCTGACGGTTTCTGGTCGGAAATGCTTCCTGGTGATAATTGGTGTTGAAAATAATCCCGGGCGGAAACTTGTGGTCGTCCCCTGACACTTCCAGAGGTGTTCCTCCTCTCTTGCATCAAATGGGGATTTGGCAGTGTAATCCGCCTCAGCCTGCCCTTCAATCCAGTCAATGTACACCATAACCTTGTGTATATACTAATGCAGATATATTAGTATAATGTCAATAATGCAAGAAACAATGAACTTACATTCTTGTCCAGTACAACCTGAATGCTGAGCGGATTATACTAACCACCGTACCTTGCCAAGACATCCTCAAATCTCCCGACAATTTTCGCTTGAATATTGTGGATCCAAAAGGTCGGTTCTTTTGTTTATTAGCATATTTGAGCTCAGGAAATCATGGGAGATTATGAAATATCTTCAGCATTTATCATTTGAGGAAATCTTAATACAATCTCTCATTTCTTGGATCAGGAAATTGTTATAAAATATTACATTATTGGAATATTTCTCATCTCAGGGAATGGTTAAAAAATTTACCAGGCACTTAAGATTTTCTGAACCTTTTTTGGCTCAGGAAATTTAGCCATGTCTCCAGTGATAATCAGTTGGAACATGCATTAGGAAAGTTGGCACGGGCCATGTAGCCCTATATAGCTTATATAGTGGTCATATTGTGTCTAGTGTTTTTAGTGTAGCCACCATTAGAAAAGTGGCCCTAGCAGGCCTAGTGGAGACCTTGCTGACATATCAACATCATCAAGGCTGGCTAGCTGAGTGCTATCTAGCTTACATTGCCTGCATAGTACTTATATTGATTTTATTTCTGAATATTCTTATACATATGTACTTGTAGGTAATAACCATTTGTTAAATCACATATTTATTAGAGTATATATCACACTGTAATATACAACCTCTACTATACTAGCATTATCAAATTCTGTTGGTCCCCATAGTAATGAAGCGAGAGCCTAGACAAGGAGAACAATGTTACTGTGGTAGTGTACCATGAATATATTGGTCAAAATATCCAAATGGCTTAGTTATATCTCAATTGAAGTACTGGCAAAAGGAATGGTTAATTGAGATCAGCTGAACATGTACTACATGGAGAGATGTGGAATAACACCCCAAAACAGATTCCAGCACCCCATAATACATGCATGCAAGCAGTGTAGAAGCTTTGTGTGAATAGAACTGAGTACAGAGAGACCAGAAATTTATAGAGCCACAGTATAGATTTGAGTTGTAACTTGTGTGCAAGATGCAGGATGGACATGGGGAATATGAAAGGTCTTGCACCAGTACAGATTGATTTACAAGTGATATCAGTCAGAATAGGCACAAGAAATAATAAGACACTAGCAGATGGGGTCTTGTATAGCAGCCATGCTTGGTGTTTGTGACAAGGAAGTAGTGATTTAAGGCAGAAGGTTGAAGACTCTGTCACCATCAAAAGGACAAAGAGAGACAGAACCGCACATGACTTGTTGAAATGTTTGATTCACACTCTGCATGGAATTAGGAAGGAGGAGAGGTCTAGCAATCCTTAGTGATTCTTAGCAGCTCGAAGCTATATAACACTAGATAGTACATTGACAGGCTAGAAAGCCATTTAGCTGCCCATACCAACTTTCCTGATGGTGTATAGGCTGAGGGGTTAGTACTGTGATGCATGACAACCCAGTGCGTGAGATTTTCCCATTAAAGAGTTCTGTAAAGATATCAGATAACGGCAATACTTCTAGCTATCACAGAAGAGTCATTGTGTTTATGTCATCTCGATTCTAAGAAAAACCATGAGGCTCATTATGCAATACTGCAGGTACTGACACTGAAGAAAGGCTCTTGAGCCCAGCTAACATGAATGGACACCCTGGTTTGACGAAGGTTCCGTTCAATCACTGGCACGAGTTAATGAGACACCCAATGTCGGAATAACGGTGGATGTGACTCTCTCAAACTGAGATAAAACTGTGATAGTTAGGAGAAGAATATCATGAAATTTGTCAGAGAAGTAGGGAAGCTGATGGCGAATCCTGCCACAGTAGATGAACTTAGCTTTTTTGTGTGAGATATATTCAAATTATACGTTTAAACTGCTAACAGGGAAAGGGTACTAAGACTCCAGCTTAAGATAGCAGTTTCATGCTCGGTGAGAACGAGATGCCATAAAATGTCGCAAAAATCCAAATTGCCCAACCCGGCATGATCAGGCCGTATCAGGCCGTCAGATTGGGTCGAGTTGATCAGACTGATCAGATTCAAAGCTCCTATCAGGCTGATCAGGTTTGTCAGGCTCGGTCAGGCTCGGTCAGGCTCGATCAGGCTCAGTCAGGCTCGGTCAGACTCGGTCAGACTGATCAGGGTATAGGTTCGAAAACTCAAAAAAATATTCTATGCTCCCTTACTATTCACTATTTGTATTTCTTTCCTTACTCACTACAGAATTGTATATACACTTTGAATATCAACTAGTATTGAAGACATGTTAGTAGGAGTACTCAGAGTATATTTTAAATGGAAACATGAGTTTGATTATTTCAAATATAGCTTTCTATAAGTTGATCTTAGAGACACTTTAATTAAGAAGTATGACGATGACTTACCTTAGTCTGACAATGAGCAGCAGCGGGAATTGAACCCATGACCTGTTTGTCTCTGAGTGCCAAAAGAGTGCGCTGCAACTGCTAGGCCACAGTCCCTTATAAATAAGGTGAACACGAGTGCTACTACACGACATAGCGCATAAGTTTGCAAATAATTGCAACCTTGTTGCTTCCTTCGGAAAACTACTTTTTCCATATTATTGAGAGGATTATGTTAACTAAAAAGTATTATATATATTCATTTATGTAACAGGGGAAGCAACATTCTGTATACTGAAGTTTGTATTGCAGAAAACTCACTATGTAGAGGTTAAATAATTCGATATTTTTATGAAAATATATATGGTAAATCTATGCAACTTGACCCAGCTTGGTTAGGGCTGGCAGAGAACTACTGGCACTGGAGACATCATAAAATTTCTTGAGTCTAAAAGTCTCAGGAAATCTTATGCCTCTGGCAAATAGTATTAGCATTTCTTGGGGCAAAAATTGAGAGGAAATGTTGATTAATTTGAAGATTTCCTGAAGCATAAAAAATTGAATTGTGTTAGCATTTCCTGAAATTGGAAAACTTGCATGCATTCAGAGTTTTCACAAGATTTTCTGAGGTCAGAAATGTTGGTAAAATTAAATGTATTTACCTAACTTTCTAAATACACAAATGTACAGAAAATAACGGGTTTGTTCAAGATTTCCTGACTGAGATTATCATGGGAAAACATCAAATCACTTTAGAATTTCCTGAATATATAAACAGCACAGAAATTTTGGATTTGTCTATGATTTCCTGGTCAATGTTACTCTTAGGAGATGCTGAATTACATTAGAATTTCCTGAGTACACAAACATTGGAGAAACTCTGAATTTAGTTAAGATTTCCTGACACAAACACTGAGGAAATATTGAATATTATCAAGATTCCCTGAGCAAGATTACTGTCAGAAAATCATCATTTTCTCAAAATTTCCCCATTCTCAAACTTCCATATCAAGGAAATTTTGGGAAAATGATGATTTTGTGGCAGTAATCTTGCTCAGGAAATCTTGATAGTATTCAATATTTCTTCAGTGTTTGTTCATAAGGAAATTTTAGCTAAATCTGGAGTTTTTCCAATGTTTGTGTGCTCAGGAAATTCTAACATAATTCAGCATTTCCTCAGGGTAATGTCAGCCAGGAAATCTTGAACAAATCCGAAATTTCTGTGCTGTTTATATTTCAGGAAATTCTAAAATGATTTGATGGTTCCCCATGATAATCTCAGCCAGGAAATTTTGAACAAACCCATTATTTTCTGTACATTTGTGTTTTTAAAAAGCTAGGTAGATGCATACAATTTTACAAACATTTCTGACCTCAGGAAATCTTGTGAAAACTCTGAATACATACACATTTTCCAATTTCAGGAAATGTTAACACAATTCAATTTTTCATGCTTCAGGAAATCTTCAAATTAATCAACATTTCATGTCAATTTTTGCCCCAAGAAATGCTAATACTATTTGCCAGAGGCATAAGATTTCCTGGGACTTTTAGACTCAGGAAATTTTATGCTGTCTCCAGTGTGGCTCTGATCCAGGTCACTCTTGAATTTATTACATTATAGAACTTCATTACAGCTGTTTTCAGTACGTAAGGCAGACTCCCACGGTCATGTGATTTTTGCGAAAATAATTCCATGAAAACACCGCGCAATATCGTGTCAATACTTCGATTTATAACTAGGAACTTTGTAGTCTTATGTTTTAAATACTTGGCTACAATCTCCTGTACTTAGATTTTTTTTAATATCCGACAGATTTTGTTTACAAAATAATGGTTGAATTCAGGCACCCGGGACTCTCATGTGTGAACAGAGTGATATTAGGGTATTTCATGTTCAGGTTTTTCGAATATTTTTTCGAATATTTTTCATAATATTTCTGAATAAAAAATTCAAAAAAAAATTTCAAAAGAAATGTTGCAACGTGAATGGGTACGCCCATTTGTACTCAGGCAATTAACGACCCGACTTGAACACCGTGGGCGCCTCGTAGGGCATGCCAGCTGTCCCTCTGCGAGCACGATTGCTCGATGAAGCCCTCAGCTATGCTACAAGGGCCCGGCGACATCAACATGCGTTTGAGATGTAAGATGGAGGAAGATGCTTAGTAAGGGACTGTACAGTCGGACAGTTGGTATATTATAGCTGCTTATGTTATTTACATGTGATCACTGGACTTTAAAGCCCTAAAAAAAACAACCTAAAAAAAGTGAAAAAAACGATTCAAAACGAGCTCCGGAGCTCGTTTTGCAATTGTTTTTGGCAAAAAATATTTGAAAAAGCTGAACGTGAAACACCCTATTGAGACATGATAAGTAGCCTCAAAATTGTCTAAAATACTGATCTATTACGTGAAAACACCACCTTATCTATGCAGAAGGAGGGGGAGTGGTCCAAGGATGGATCAGGCCAAGTGCATCAGCAAAGTGTGCAAAGTCTATATAGTACTAGATAGCCTCCCTACTCCGCCTACAGGAGACACCTGTGGTAGGCATAGGCTATTGTGGATTCACTAATTATGGTATATAACACTATCTAGCCCTATATACCTCTGTCTACTGCTCATACCACCCTCTACCACCAGCACTAAGAGGCATGTGTGCCAGGTTTCCTGATGTGGCCCAGGCACCTAGATTCCTGGGAGTTTACTTGGATGTATGGATCTGAATTAGCAGGAATTTTTTGAAAATACTTTTATTTTACTTTAAAATATAAAGAATTATAAATATTTTATGAATTCAGATTAAAACTCTGAAGTTCACCTACATTGGAGTTAGGCTAAGTAGATGGCTTTTGAAATTGACATGGTGGGGATTATTGGTATCCATTTAAATCAATATTGATTCAGATATATTTATTACAGAAAGCCACA
>KN837208.1:55287-66761 GCA_000827215.1 Sphaerobolus stellatus SS14 | reverse complement strand
TTCCAGTTAATTAATTAGTATTTTAGATGATTTTTAAGCTACTTATCATGTCTCAATATTATTCTGTTTATGCATGAGAGCCTCGGGTACTGAATTCAACCATTTTTTTCAAACAAAATTTGTTGGCTATTAAGAGACACTAACTACAGCAAATTGTTGCCAAGTAGTGAAAACATAAGCCTGCAAATTTTTTAGTCTTAATTCGAAGTAGTTGACAAGATATTGCACGATGTTTTCATGGAATTATTTTTGCAGATATCACGTGACTATGGGAGTCCGCCTTACGTACTGAAAACAGCTGTAAACCATTAGATGGGCTTAATATTTCAAGATTTTTATTGATATATATATACTCTATTTTATTGAATGTGATTCTGCCGCGTTAAACCAATGTGCCGATCTGGTCAGAGCCTGATCAGAACTGGATCAGCTATGGTCAGCTGTGTGACGATCTGATCAGAACTGGGTCAGCTATGGTCAGATGCGCGACGATCTGATCAGGCTCTGACTCGAGTCTGACCATGCCTGACCATGTCCTCATCAGGCCACCAGGCATGATCAGGCTTTTCGGATTTTTGCGACAAAACCATCATCTTTCAGAGCCAGAAAAACCATGAGGCTCATCATGCAATGCTGCAGATACTGACGCTGAAGAAAGGCTTTTGAGCTCAGTTAACATGAATGGACACCCTGATTTGACGAAGGTTATATTCGATCACTGGCACGAGTTGATGAAACACCCAATGTCGGAAAAACGGCGGATGCGACTTTCTCAAACTGAGATAAAACCGCGACAGTTAGGAGAATAATATCATGAAATTTGTCAGGGAAGTAGGGAAGCTGATGGCGAATCCTTCCACAGTACATGAACTTAGCTTTTTTTGTGTGAGATATATTCAAATTATACGTTTAAACTGCTAACAGGGAAACGATACTAAGACTCCAGCTTAAGATAATAGTTTCATGATCGGTGAGAACGAGGTGCTATAACATCATCATCTTTCAAGCCATTCAAGTTTATATATTACAGGATAAATCTGTTAACATCCATTGTGTTTTAGATGTGCATAGATGGGATATATTCTAGATTTAAATTCATCGAGCTTTTGGGCCTGCTTCTGTGGCCCTTGCGCTACAAAGCCACAGACATCTCGGTCCCTTCGAGGAGTCGAGATGAAAATAGTGGGAGTGGAAGTGCATCAGTAAACTGGGTGCAGTGTTCCCGCGTGTCCGAGCCGATCCAGCGCTGTCCAGGGCGTCTGAAACGCCCCAAATGAATAGACAGTGTTCCCGGATCACTCAGGATCGGCCGGGACACGAAACCGAGTTTACTGATGTGCGCCTTGGCCGTGCGAGTGGGCGAGACCATGGGAAACGCGACTTAGGATGGTGAAGCCCCTTGCAGGTAAAGATTTCGACTATATTTTGGCTGTTAGGAGTTAGAGTGTTAGGGTCAGGGCTAGGGTTAGGATTAGGGTTGAGAATATTCTTCGTGTTAAAAGCAAGTTAGAATTATTGAAAAGACACAAAAAAATTGGTCTCATGAAGGTTTGAACTATAAACTAATAACAATTTTGAGAATTCTGATAACAATGTAACTACTGAGTCAAGGAAGCTCCTGTCAATCATTCATTTGATGTGATCATATTCTGGCACGATATTAAATCTCATTATATTTGGGCACCAAACATGTTCCACTTGCACGGGCACTCCCATTCCCACTATTCTTGTATATACCCCCCTTCGAAACACAACAGGTTCCAACCTTGCACTTATCTCACATACATTCTCCGAAATAGATATCGTATCATCAGCAAAGCGTGCCATGCGCGCTAAACTCCCCATAATGTTAGGTAGCACTAGGTAGGATAGGTAAGTACGAAGTCGCTAGGAGTCGGTATATAGACTACACAGCCCTACATACCACCGCCTATCACTCCTAGCACGGGCGCTAAACCAGATTCTGTGTCAACTTTCCTGATGATGTGCATCGTCCATATATAAAGGACCCATGATATGCAAGGCATGGTCAGTCACTTCCTCTCCCTTCTCTGGGAAAACTCAGACTAACCCACTACACTCTTACAATGGGGACACCTCCAGAATCTCCAGCGTTCATCTCGGAGATAGCCGTATTCGTGTCTTTAGCCGAAGATTGTATGTTATCCAGTTATGAAGAGATCCTCTGACGAGTTAAACTTACCTCCACTCGGCCAGTATTCACTGCCAGATATACCTGTCTCGCGGCTTTCACTCTGATTATCTATGATTATCGTGAATGGGCAATGTATAATCGCCTAATTAACTCTCGCTGATTAACTCTTAGTCTTGCTATTGGGAGAAGAGGCATTGCCTTTCATACTCAAGTTCTCTACTGCTCACTGACGTATCTCCAGATTGAATACTTTTGGAAGAAGGGATTCACCGTTGGGAAAGTTCTATTTTTTTTTGTAAGTTGATTCGAGTTAAAATTAGATTCGAATCCTTCATACGGTCTATATAGAATCGGTATTATGCAATAGGCTTGTTGGCCCTAGATCTGATAGGTTTGTCAGACTCGCCTCGGACGCCATTATGACTGAGGTTCAGCTTGAATTATAGTGCTCTTCACTCACCATCCAGAGTTGGATACGAACGTGAGTTTACGTGCATATTTTAATTCAATTCATATTCTAATGATTGAACCCATTCAATTACAGTTGTTAGTTAGACCCTGAGGTACTGCGGGAATAATGGTGCTTACTGTTCCGACCTCTAGCTGTATGGCATACCTCCATACACATTTTGCCCTGTACGTATGTTGAATAGGAATGGATCCTGCGCTTATTAGTAATCTCTGGTTTAGAAATACTTTCTCCCTGTTTTCGGTCAAGTGTGAGTATGTTTTTTTTTAGAAATACCGGCCAGATTTCTAATTAGGGTTTTCGCGTGTAGGCATTCTGGTTTGTCGAGTACGTGTTACTCTTTCACTCGTGTCGTAATAATGTCCTATTAACTCATTCTTGACATAGCTTCATGCTGTTTATGGGAAAAATTGGCGTATCACCTCCGCGTTTCTCGTTCTCATATGCTGTACGAGTACTGCAGGCATCATTTTCGACGTCATGTTCACCCCTACAAGTAAGCTCGTTCATATCATCATAGCAGTCCGTTTGGAACTTGACGTTATCGACCTATTTTAGTGGCATCTATACCCTTTGAATTGCCGGGTTGTTATTTCAGCAATTTTCCCCATTCGTTCGGATTTCTTTGGACGCCTCCAGTTGTTTCGGAAAGCATTCTCTGTTTGGCAATGCTAGGAAAAGCCTTGTCTATCAAACTGAATAGGACTACTCACGGGAACTCGCCGCTTCTGAAACAGATTATTCGTGACAGGTCAGTATTTAAGCTTATGACTCATGAGCTATTAAGTTATTTATTAACACACACTTAGTTTTCTTTTCTTTTTAACGTGACTCCCACCGAAACTGTTAACCACGGGAGGATTCTTTGCTTACATTCCATTTCTAGCAACCTCACACTCTATTTAGTCAATGCAATCATCTGGACAAGCTCAACTTCTCAAGGAAAAATATTCTCGTCTCTTTGGTAAGCTACTGGTGTTCTGTCATCCGTTCTGATTGGCTAAATCAGAATGTGATCGGCAGGTGGGTTCAGGCAATGCCTTCGGTCCTTGGGAGCCACCTCCTGATCAACATACGTACTTCCTATTCGACCAGCGCTGTCATACATTTAGCCCCTCGTCCTTTTGAGCTTATGCCGCGATCTAAAGGGTACATGGTGTCAGACCCTGAGAGTTAGCCGGTCAGATTAGAAGGCGTAGGCGTAAGCTCCACTTCCACCATTGACATTGGAGGAGGGGGAGCCGACCCAGAAGCGGCTGTGGGCAATTGTGAAGGCATTTCCCTTACATAATCTCTCTTTTTCCTTTGTACTTTACACCTATTTTCTCGCATTTCTGTTTTTTTTTTCTCTTATACATATACCTTTCCACATGGTGACGCCGAGCATTTTGATCCGCTAATACCTGCAAGAACAAGTTGTCAGGATTCCTCGCAAAAACATAACAAAGGCGGCTGGCCTCATCACTAAGCTATGCAGCTTAGATTCATACCCCAGACAACAAGGCATCCGATACACAGGGAATGTCAGAATGGCAGCCATTGCAGAGACACCAGAATCAAGTCCACAACTAATCAGATTGATATCCCCATCAGATACATAGACCACCAGCTTATTGCCATTGCCACCCACCCCTGAACAAAGCCATTCTTCATCACTTGAACTTGAACTTGAGCATCATGAACACAAACAACTTGAAACACCACTATGACGGCTCACAATACATCCCAAACTGCCTGCCACTATGCCTAGTGGCAAGGGAGACATATCCTTGTTCTTTGGTGACTATTGAGATGGTGAGAACCCAAGCATGGTTTGGGGCATTCCAAGGCAACATGATTTATAATGACATTGAAGACAAAAGGCAGTCAGGCTATTTGGAATCTACATGGTCAAGGGACAGAAAGCAGGAGATTGGTGGGCAGAGGTCAAAGGGAAGGAAGAGGTGAAGACATTGGGTGAAATTGAGGTGTTGTTTGAGAAGAGATGAAAAACAAGTCAAATTGAGGAGGAAGAAATTGATCATTTGGGAAATGGGCAAGAGTCATCAGCATAAGAGAAGCAATGGTGGCTCAAGAACAAAAGACAAAGACCTCAGGACATTTACACAATGAAGTTGATGAAGATGTGAAGAGGGTAGAACATCAAATCCGTATTCACTGTTGTCCAGTCATCCACCTGTGATGTACATAATGAACACAATATTGTTGCACCTTATGATACCCCATTTGATACTGTGATGACAATAGCAGTTAAAGACACAAACTTGGAAGGAAAATCAAAATGTGAAAAATCATACTGGCAGTGGGTAAAATTGGAAGGACAATATGGACAGATCATTAGAGCATGGGCATTGATAGATGCAGGAGCATTAAGGAATACAATCTGCACCAGGAAATGGGAAGAATGGAAGCATCAGATGACACCAAGAAGTTCCTCAGACATTATCTTATGGGTGACAAATAATCATTTGGTTCCTTCAGAAGGGTGATGAACAGGGATAGTAAATGTGAGCAGAGTAATGGTTAAATAACCATTCAAGAAGTTCAATTCAGGAGGAGGCTTTGATATTATCTTGGGAAAACCATGGCTCCAAACAGTTGAAGCTGTACACAATTTCAAAACAGATCAGATCAAAATCTGAAATGAGAGTCAGAGTGCTACCATCTACAATTCAGAGACAGTAATGGCAGAGAGGGGAAAGCAACAGAGAGTAAAGGAGTTTAGGGACCTTGAGAAACTGTTGAGGAATGAAGCCAGCAGGATCACATGCCTCAAGGAGGTCTGCCAACCCCAGACATGTTTCTGGGATTATCTAGAGGTGGAAGGTGATAGTGAGGAGGAATCATCATCTATTGATGTGGTTGAAGAGCTAAAGCCAAAGAGCAAACACTGACACTGGGTGGAAAAGGATATTAGACACAAAACACAAACTGCAAAATCAAGATCAGAGAAAAAGGCACTGAATGAGATTATCCAAAGGAAGACCAATGAGAAACTGAAACCCAATCAGATGCCAGTGGATGATGCACCATCACCAAATCCTAGAGACCGAATCGATTCCTGGAGTGTATGATGCAATTCACTCTCAAAAATTGGAAAAGTGATGGATGTAATGCAAAGGTTAGAGAAGCGAGCAGAGGAATTAGCTGGGTATCAAGCAGAAGACATAGTGCACATGGGAGAAAAGGAGATAATGGAGAGAGTACAAGCATATAAACAAAGTGCTCAATGGACAGACCTGTTCTCACCCAAAAGGATTGAAGAAATTGCTGCCAAGATCAATATTGGCCCAGATTTATCAGATAATCAGTGTGAGGGAATTCTCAATCTTGTTCAGGAATTTGCAGACATTTTTGCATTGTTGTTGTCAGAAGTCTTCCCAGTTGACTTTATGCAACAAAAACTGAATGTTAAACCTGATGCAATCTTACTGAAAAAAGTCCACCAACAATATAATGTGGTGATATCCTTATTCACATGAGACTAACTGAACTCAATTCTATAGTTGAGTATATAGGTAGTATAAATGGTGTGAAGTAAAAAGAATATGCTGGCACCTAATGCACCGGCACACTAAATGTAAGCCATTGTGGACACTTATGGTGTCCACACTACTTATTATATAGCATATATGTACATAATATAATTTATAATTGATATAACAATATAATTTTGTTACATCCTCCCTGGCTGACTGCTACTAGCAGTCAATCATATAGATCATCTAACTCATGATCTAGATTCATAGCGCTTTCATCTTGGAGAGTGTGGCTAGCACCAGTAATCACTGGTGCACTCATTTCTACATCTGAGGCACTGCAGGGTGGTTCCTCATCATAGGGTAGCACAGGTTCACACCTCTGGTTGTACGCGTCTAAGTCCATGTCCAAACATTGCTGGCCAGACTCCCCAGTCTTAGCAGGCTGTGGGGCATGAGCCGTAGTTCTTGACTGGATTGAACCAGTCAATGGTTTCTTGCCCTTATTGGGGGTAGGGGCACTTTGGTGAAGCTGCATATATGCAGTATGTTCCATGCCAGCAGCACTATACAGCCCCTTCTCATCATCCCTTTCCATATAAGGAATGATCTGGTTATAAATTTGTTCTTTTGATAAAGAACAATGTTTGAGGATCAGAGTAAGGAACTCTGATCCAGTAGGTAATTTCACGGGTGTGGGGACCTGTGAAGCATCTTTGCACCCCCTTTTTATATAGGAACCAACCCTTATAGGGGATGATCCATTCGTTATCCACCTGGTTGATTGGTGGTTCGGAATAAGTGAATTTGATTCAAATCCACTGAAAACTGTCTCAAAATTGATAGGGCTGCCAAATACAACTTTCATTTGATACATGAAAGCTTGGTGGGGTATGACAGTGGTTATCTTTGATAACCATGCTGCGATGTCTATATCCTCTTCAAGGAAGTAGCCATCATGCTTGTCCCTAATTGCATTAGGGACACTCATTGGGTTGGTGTGCCAACCCACCAACATTTGCCACATGTGGAGCGACCAGTGATCTGGTCACTCAATAGGATTCAGGACTTTATTCCTGAAGCTAGAGTTCTCATCTGATTTATGAGAATGTTTCCTCAAGAAAGTCCCTTTTTTGGGACTTGCTAATGGGTGAGGACCAACATCAGCTGATGCAGCATTGGTGGGTGAAGTGAGCATCAGCGAACACTCACTCACAGTATTGGTGGTATGGATACTCGCAAGCTGAGTCTCCAGGGTCTGGATTTTCTTGTGGAGATCATCGATCTCTCTTGATATAGCTCTTTTTCAAGAGTGTCATGATTGTCACTGGTTTCGGTGATGAATGTCCCAATCTGGGGCCACGCATCATTGATGCAGTCTAATATCTCATCCCTAGTGAATGAGAACTTAGCAGGACATTTTTCTAAGTCCTCTAATAGATGCTCCAAATAGATGGAGCACTGCTCACACCCTTTCAGGTGGTAGATGAAGCAGGCACCGGGCACGGTGCCTACCTCTATGTGGGGTCTGTCATGTTTGGCTTGTTGGTTGTGAAAACATGACAGCAAATCAGCAGCATTATTGCTGCTTGAGGAGGGACTCATTTCTGAGTCCTGAGTTTTATGGTAGTGACAGTGTCACTACCTGTGTGTGGTTTGAGTCTAAGTTATAGATGCCAGGTACACACACATGGAGTCTATTTATTCTCTGCCTCAGCCTGAGACCGGATGGCACTGATTGCTTCAGTGATCCTGAGGAACCACATTCCTCTGATTAAAATAATTATATTTTAATCTTATCTCTGGCGACTCATATGCTGAGTCGTCCTATTATTAACAATATGTTAATAAATGCGTGATAATACCTCATTTTTGAGGTATTTTACTTTCTTATTGTAAGTATAATAAGTCAACACAATGCTTAAGCTTCATGTTGCTCTGGGTATTGTCTGAGAGCTGCATATATATGCATATATGCATATTAATTCCTTTTTCTGGAGGAATTTGTTGTTCTGCTTCCTAATTTAGGAAGATCATGCAGTCTTTTAATGACACTTAAGCTTTGTGCTGCTCTGGGTATTGTCTGAGAGCTGCATATATATGCATATATGTATATTAATTCCTTTTTCTGGAGGAATTTGTTGTTCTGCTTCCTAATTTAGGAAGATCACATGGTCTTTTAACACTGCAAAGCTCTAAATATCTATCTAGAGCTTCCAACTCCTTTATACCTGAGAGGGTCTCCCAGGTGACATCTCCTAGAGTCCATTGGACTCTGAACTGAAATCCACCATTGGTCCATTCATGACCAATGATCTCCTTGATGAACCATTCTTGTTTGTTGTCATCACCAAAGTCATAAAAGGCTTTGGCTTCTCGGTTTGGGAACTGAGTATCATTATTAGGTATATATGGCCTAATAAGACTGTTGTGAAAGGTCACATGAATCTTTCTAGTCTTCAGCTCCTCAGGGAGTTCAAGTACAATGTTGGAGCTCTCATTTGAGCTTCCAGGACTTTATAAGGTCCTTTAAACTTTGGTAAAAGTTTATGAGCCTGACCCTTGGGTAGGTTCAGGTTCTTGGTACTTAATTATACCAAGTCACCAGAGGAATATTCATCTCCTGGTCTCTGTCTCTTATTCACATTAACTGTTTGTTTAATGTGACTTGCTATAATGGCATCATGTGTCGCCATTATATTCCATTTGGCTTGCTCAGCAAATTGTTTAATACCATTATATTTGGTATTAAAGTCAGTGGGCAGGTTTATATGCAACATATATCCATATCTCGTTGATTTGCTAGTGCTACTATTTATAGTGAATTCCACCATTGGGCAATGTTCTGCCCAATCCTGCTGATTGTTAGCAACTACTGTTCTTAGTATTTGCCCAATTGAATGATTGGCTCATTCTGTTGCTCCATCAGTTTGAGGATGGAACGAAGTAGACATTAATAGTTTAGTACCTATTAATCACTGTAATTCACTCCAAAGTATTGAAGTGAATTTAGAGTCCCGATGAGTTACAATTGACTCTGGTAGTCCATGTAATTGGACTACTTCGTTCAAATACAGCCAAGCTACTCCTCTGGCTGTAACATGTACATTTATTGGGATTAAATGTACTTGTGACAAAAATCTATCAATGATTACCATTAAGTAATCATACTTTTCACTATTAATTCTGTCCTCTGGAAGAGGACCAACAAAATCAGTACCTATCAAGACCCAGGGTCCATTAGGTATTGGAAGGCTATGCAGTAGACCTACTGGTCTATGATTATCAGTCTTGGCTGTTTGACACTGGCCGCATGACTGACAGAATGACTCAATGTCATTCATCATACTGGTCCACCAGTATGCTCTACGAATATATTTCACAGTCTTATAGGTTCCAAAGTGTCCTATAATCTTATGTGCCTGGTCAATTATAATCTCAACCAGTCTCCTCCCCTTTAGAAAAGTATCCTCCAGGATGCAGAGAACATCTCTACTGAGTTGATTTTTGGTAAAGAGCAGCTTGTCCTGCTTGGCAAATTGCTTATGTGCTGAGACATCTGCGACAGCTTTGGATAATAAGTTGTCATTATTATAGTTATTTCTAACTATTTCAAGGAAATAATTATCTCCTTCGATGTGCTGATGCAAATTGACTTTGTCAGCACCAGAATTGAAAACAAGTACATCATCTTCATTGTTAGGATCAATTTGTTCACCTTCTGGCAATGTTAATTGATTCACTTCTTCTTCCCTAGGCTCAGGTCTTTCCCTGAGTCTTTTGGTATGTCACACAGCAGCAGATACTCTAATTTCTCTATTGGCTGTCACCTTGACATACTAGTCAACTGGCAGAGTATCTCTGTCAGGATCAAGTTGCACACCGATATCAACATACTTCCATTCCAGATGAACGTCATCTGGAAGATCATTCTTAAAATAGCGAGACAGGCAGTCCACTACTATATTTAAGATACCTGGAACATATATAGGTTCATAATTGAACCTACTGATGAAATCCCACCAGTGAGCTTGTTGAGCTGTGAGGGTTTCTTGAGTCTTAAAGAATGTAAGACTCTTATTATCAGTAACTAAGAAGAATTTTCTTCCTAATAGTTTGTCTTGCCATTTGGCAAGCACTTCAAGCACAGCAAGGGCTTCATGTTCATGAGTCTGATAATTCTGCTGTGCTGAAGTGAATTTCTTTGATAGAAATCCAGCAGGGTGACAAATATTCCACTCTTTTCCTTGTCCAATATATCCTCCAACACCAAAGTTGGAGCCATCAATCACCACCCATATGTCTAGTGGTGAATTCCAATCAAGCACCTTTAGTATTAGGTGCTTGGTCACCATGTGCTTTATACAATTAAAGCACTTATCCAGAAATGGAGTCCATTCAAATGTAAATTATTTCTGTTTATACCAGTCAATGGGCTGGTATATGCTGAAATATCTGGTAAGAACAATGCCTGATAGTTACATAATCCAACAAATCGAAGGATTTCATTGTAGTTTCATGGAGTGCGCCAGCTATGAACATGATACAACTTATCTGTATCAGCATGAATACCTTGGTCATCAACAACATGTCCAAAGTAATCCATCCTTTCCGAGTACAAATCTACCTTAGTTTTACTCAGGTATAAATGATTTGCACGTAATAAGGTGAACACTTGATTTAAGTGTTCTTCATGTTCTTCTATTGACATTGAGAACATGAATATATCATCCAAGTAAACATGGATGAATTGACCCACTTGTTTGATGAATATCATGGTCATCAAACACTGGAATGTAGATGGAGCATTACAATCACCCATCTGCATAACAAGACTTTTATAAGTCCTGAAAATTGTGGAGAATGCAGACTTGTCTACATCTTTATCCACAATACATATCTGTTCATATGCTTCAGTTAGATCAATTTTTGATCTAACCTGAGACCTGGCCACATCATTATGAATCATGTCTTGGTCAGGAAAAGGAGTAACATTCTTTACTGTGTTTTCGTTTTGCAAACATTTATCAAACACAGTTCTCAGTTTGCCTGTCTTTTTAGGAAGACAGAGCATGGGTACAGCCTGTTGTGTCGACGTCTGTTGCCACCATCCAGCTGTAACATAATGATTGAGTTTATCTGTCAGGGGACAACCTCTGTTTCTCTGTTTCCCCTGATTATATTTTCATTTTCACATATTATCTCCCCCTCATCTCATTTCTTGGCATTCATCCTATGGGATCCCAGTTCTTGGATCTAGTATGGCAGCCTGCCTTGATGATGGATACTACCTTGGATCATATCCAGACCTAGATATATTCCTATCCTCCATTCATTCAGTCCTGGCGCTCCTCCTCAGTCATCTTCCTTA
>KN837208.1:19305-46445 GCA_000827215.1 Sphaerobolus stellatus SS14 | reverse complement strand
GAACTACCCCTCGCGTCAACCACCCTCAGGGAGCGATTCCGTGCGGGATTCACCCTCAACACATTCGTCGACTCCTGTGGCCGGAGAGTGGGAGGTTTGGTTGGAGACAGTGGTCGTCTGGTGGAGGGTATATGCGCATGTAGTCATAGCGCATGAGTGATGGGTTGTTTAGCGCTGATCGGCCGTCGGGATTGTTTCATTGTTTCTCCGTTCGCTTCCGCTTCCCTTGTCTTCCTTTCATTGGTTCGTTCCCCTTCCTTATTGTTTCTGAGTTCATCAGATCATTGTTCGTTTTCCTTTCGGGGTTACTTTCCCGTTTCCGGACAGTATATAGTGGGCTCACTCTGGCAGAGGCAATCCAAGTCTTTCTCTTTGGATTTCCCCTCTGCTAGGTGAGATTCCCTTCGCGTGTATATATTTCGCTTACTTATATATCTTTGGATTTCCCCTCTGCTAGCTCTGTGTGACGTCCGCTCAGCTTCGATGGTTGCCCTTACAGTTTCTGTTCCTTCCAACATCTGCACTGAACCTTACTTGTTGTTCAGGCATTAAACCAGCTTCATGCAAACACGTGTTCTGGTCTAATTGGAAGCATATATTATGCACTTCCCAAGCAGCCTCCAGAAGCACCTCTTCAGGTGCTTCTTCGGACAAAAGGGTATTAACATTTTCTTCAGCCATCTTGAGTTATAGCTCAAGGGCTCTATGGCTACAGTGTGCAACCTTATTACTAAGGTTGCTCCAGTACTGGGCATTGGTGTCCAGTGCTGCTATGGATTGAGAGACAGTGGTTACATTGTCTGCATCAGAACACAACTTTTCTTTAATAGTTGCAGAGATCGTGTCTTTGATCTCTTCTCTCAAAGCATTCATATCAATGCTTTGGGTTTCTCTTATTGAATGCCAGGAACATTCAATTGATTCAGGAATTCCCTGAATTGCTTGGGCAGCAGACAGATTATTTCTGTTGCTATTATTAACACTCACTGGCTCATGCCAAGTGTTAATTGGAGACACATCTCCTATGGGTGGACTCTTGAAAGTTCACGTGTGTGTCTTCAGTCACACGTACATCACATGTATTACGCGTGTGTGACTGATTAGTCAGGTGTTCATCATGTGTGTCATGCACATACACTGTATGCGCATCATGGCTGCTTCATGGCTGTGAGTTGTCACTCTGCTCACTTGGAGCAGCGCAGGAAATATTCTTATGAATACTCAATTGTCTAGGTGATGGGGAATTCACGTCACCTTCAGTACTTTTGCGAGATTGGTGCAATCTCACATGTTCATCCTTATGCTTCCCAGAAACTGGGATGTCAGTAGTGCCCTGCACTACTATTCACTCAGTAGCAGCCTTGGCAGCTGCTTTGTCATGAGCCCGGTTATTTCCGGGCTTGATAGTCTTCCCTGAAGACTTCGGCTTAGGAGCTATTAATAGCTCCTTCATCTTGGGGGACATTCTATTCATAGATGTCCTGATCTGATTGAACAGTGTTCAATCACTTGATAGCCTCCATGGCTTTCACTAAAACAATCTCAGCATTATCTTTGAGATTGATTAAATCTGCATACTCCTCGCAGAGTCTGCTTACTTCACTAGCTCAGATAGTGAAGCTACCATCTTCCTCTGTATCTCCTTCATCAGGAGATATGTAATCAGATTCATCAGGGGCCCCACCAAGGTTGTGCCCTGAATCTGACCCGGAAATTATTCTCTGAGGGGAATCTCGACCTGGAGTGGCTGTGCCTGAAGCTCTCACCACTCGTGATGGGCATAGATGTGCCAGCAGCACCTGCTGCACCAATGGGGGACTGTACCTGTACTGGTACAGTCTGGGGATTGTGCACTCTCATGTTCTGGTCACCTGGGTGTTCCAGAGTAAACACCTCAGTGCTCTGTTGGGGGTCACCAGATGATTGGTGGGGATCCGTCAGATCCCCTGCAGTGAGTCTTTGAGGGGGCCCATCCTCTTCTCCAGCTGGCACAGATGGCTCCTCCACCCACTTTTGACTATGATGAGTGCTCATCATAGTTTATACTATCTGTATAAATACAAATAATATGGTTGAGACTAGTTCTTAACCTGTGGTACTTCCGTGCATGTATGCATGTTGAATACCCAAAGTACTACTGCACAACTATGTTGTACATTGAATACTTGAACTTTCAGGAGAAAGTTAAAAAAAGATATAACAGTTGGTATCTTATATCACACTAGACTAACTGAACTCAAGTATTTAATTGAGTATAAAGGTAGTACAAATGGTGTGAGTTAAAAGAGTATGCTGGCGCCTAATGTGCCGGCATGCTAAATGTGAGTTATTGTGGACACTTATGGTGTCCACACTATTTATTATACAGCATATACGTACATAATATAATATATACTTAATATAACATTATTATTATGTTACACCAATCTAGCTCCAAAGGAAAAGGACAAAACAGGAATGACAAAGGAGGAAAATGCAACCAACAGTGCCATGCATGTTGTAAGGGATCTGCTCTTACTTCCCCATACAAGTCATTATAGACTTATAAGGACACATATATGCATCCACTTTATATATATGTATATATACTTGTCATTGACCTTGCATCAATATTCTCTAAGTCACTGTGGACCCTTATGGATGCATATATGTGTCCACTTAAGTACAATATTATTACCTAATCATATATAGATTACATAAGCTTGTAGTATATAATCCTGGGTCTGTCAGGGGATGACCCTAAAAGTCCATTTTTACAGTCATCTGGACTCCCCTTCAATACATGTCAACAAGCTTCCAGAGTCCAAGAACCAATTGTACAGGCACCTGGACTCTGCTCTAGCACTCGTCAACAAGATCTCAGAGTCTGAGACCCCTATAGTCATAGGTCCAATACTTACCTTCCATTGTACAGGAATGGAGACACAGGTGGCCCCCAAGTCATGACTCATTGAGTTTGTTCTATGGTTTCAGAGTCCGATCATAGGCCCATGTTATGACCAGAGAGTGGGAGGTTAGGATGGATGCAGTGGCACAGTTCAGAGTCTGCATTCAGGGGCATAGGTTAGTGGGTGGTCAGGGTAGTCCATATGGTCTTTATTCTGTTATCTCTTGTTCCTTGTTCCTGATGTTCATGTGGTCCCCTTCTTGTGTATTTCTTGGCATCAATGGTTCTTCATTGATCACAGTATTTACTGGGCTCACACTAGCAGAGGCAATCCAAGACTTTCTCTTTAGATTTCCCCTCTGCTAGGTGAGATTCCCCCTTTTTGTATTTATGGTTGTTTATTGATCTCTTTGAATTTCCCCTCTGCTAGCTCTGGCATGACATCCGTCAGAGTCTGAGGGTTGCCCTTACAGGGTCAGTGATTAGCGCCAACCAGTTGTCACTTCACCTTGTACTATCTAGTAGCTGAATACTATAATTGTAAATAGTCTGCTAGCACAAGGTGTGATTTAACTAAATCCACCATATAGACATAGTCTTTACACATATGGCTTGGGGCTGTTCTGGAAAGAAATTCTGTTGGGTGAGGAGGAGGTGGAAGGGCAGAGTATAATGGAGGCTGTTGAGAGCAAGGATGGTAAGAAATTGGTCAAGAAATGGCAAGTTTGTCATGCATTCATTATATTAAACAAAGCAACAGAAATTCCACCATTCCCAGCAGGAGATCTACATATGAAGCAGGAACACATGGCAGGCAAACATTGGGCCAGCATTATTGACTTTGCATCAGGATATTATGCCTTAGAAATGCATGAAGAATCAATCCCATATACAACATTTTACATGCATGGGAGAGGATACTATGTTTATTTAAGGATGCCTTTCAGTTTAACAGAAGCTCCTACTACATTCTGTGAAATGATTGCATTGGCACTGGACAGCATGATTGGATGAGAGCTAGTCAATTGGATAGATGATATTTGCATTGCTAGGCAATGACTTCAGTTCCAAATTGGCAAAACTACAGAAATTGTTCACACACTGTTGAGAGAACAAGCCATCACTTGTACCTGCAAAATGTAAACTCTTTCAGACAGAAGTTGTATTTGCAGGTGTAACACTCACTCCACAAGGCATTAGAGAGTTTGCGCAGACACCACAGTGCCACCTTGTGGCTTTACGACATTGCGCTATTTTGTGCAATGATTGGCTATGTGGCTGTGGAGCCAGAGCTGTGGCTCCACTTAAAGCTCCACTTTAGTCGTTCTGTGGCTTCTGCCAAAGGAAACCACTCCTTCCAAGTCAGGAAGGAGCCACAGCACAACCACAGGGAAAGCCACAGCAGCGCAACGTCGCGAAGCCATGAAGTGGCACTGTGGCTTCTGCACAAACTCTCTATTACTCTGAACTGGGACAAAATGGCAGCTCTTGTTGATTGGGAGGAACCAAAGACAGCTTTGGAACTATTAGGATTCTTAGGTCTCACTGGATATTTTAGAAGAATGATACCAATCTTTGCTGACATCATGGCACCCCTCACTGACATAACCTGAAATGTGAGATCTGAAACTTCGAAGGCAGGCTGGAAAGCATGAAAGGGGGCATACAAAAGAGCTTTGCAAAATTCTAGCTTGGAAGGCAAATGGGGAGGAAAACAAAAAGAAGCATTTTTGAAGTTGAAGATACTTTTAACTTCAGAACCAATACTCTGAACTCCCATCTATAATGGACACACTTTTTGAGTGACAACAGACAGTTCCAAAGTCAGATTTGGAGGAATGCTCAGCCAACAGCTCAAATCCAAAGACAAGAATGGAAAGTTGACACAGTGCTGGCACCCAATTACTTACTGCTCAAAGCATACTTCAACCAAGAACATTATGAGCTGTTCCTATTGGAGTTTGCAGCATTGAAATTTGCATTGGATGAATTTGATGAATATATCTACAGCTCCCCAGTTGAAATTGAAATGGACTGTCAAGTTTTATGACCCAATTGCTTACTGCTCAAAGCATACTTCAGCCAGTGAAGAACATTATGAGCTGTCCTCATGACGGAGAAACAGAGTACAACTCATGCATACTGGGAGGAATCAATCATTGCCAGAAACATTATTGAAGTCTGCCACCATACCAGGAAGGAGAATCCACTTGGTGATAGCCTCAGCTGAATAATGGAGAGAAGCATGAAGTAGAACAGATGAATCAAGTTGGTCTGTCCTCCCTGATTGGGAAGCAAAGGAAGGCTTAATACATGATCTGTTCACTGTAACAGAAAGCAATGAGTCATCAGGCTTAAGGACATGTTTTCAAGATAATCCTTATTTCCTACAAATAATAGATTATTTACAGGGAAACACTGGAATATGGAATATTTGAGACTGTTGCTGTATCCACTACCACTCTGTAGGGTTCATGATGGAGGAAGGGAAGCTCTGGCAAGTGAGCACACATGCTAATGATAGAGCACCATAAATGGAATGTGTACCTAGATCCAAAGGACTGCAGCTAGCCACAGAAGCACATCAGAAGAATGGTCATTTTGCTTGGGAACATACAAAATTACACTTACAAGACTCCTACTTCTGGCTTGGCATGGACACAGACAGCCAACATGTTATCATGGAATACTCTAGATGCAAGAATTTTGGTCCTCAGTATGTTAACTCATTACTCCAACCAATTCAATGCCATTGCCCTTTTGATCTCCTACATTCTGATTATCCAGCCTTACCTACTGGGAAAGGAGAATTCAAAACAGTCTTACTCACAATTGACACATTCTCAAATTTCATCTGGGTGAAGAAGCTAAAATCAGCTGGGACAGGAAAAACAACAATGGATCACTTACAAAATATTCTCCTCAAATTTCACTACACCTGATGCCTTTATGGCAGACAGAGGCACTCACTTCCAGAATGAAGAGGTAGCTACCTTCTGCAAAGCCAACAATATTGACCACATCATGGCCCCAGCCTATGCACCATGGACCAGTGGGTTAATTGAGAATACTAACAAGATATTACTAGGACAACTAAAGAAGTTATGCACACCTGACACAGATGACCTTGACTGCAAAAATGTTGACCCAGAATCCATACTGAAAACATGGACAGACCATCTAGACGAAGCCATTAGAGCAATGAACAATTGAATATTACCTGTAAGGGCAACCCTATCCTCAGATGGACATCACACCTGAACCTGACAGAGGAAATCCAAAGTCTATAAGCAACCCATAACCTAGATACAAAAGGACACACCTGACGGAGGAAATCCAAAGATAAAAGTCTAAGGAAACCCCCATCAGGTGGCCACATCTACATATGCCAGCAGATTCAAACTCAGCTCAACTCTCCCAGGCTCCCTGACCAATAGCACCTACAATGCCCAAAAGACAACTATCTACCAAAAAATGTCAAAGGAGAAAATATAGGAAAATAGAGGAAATAGAGGAAAATAGGAAGCATAGGAAAGTGAAAGAAGATATTGAGAAGCTCTGGTGATATCATTGAATAATGGCAATATAGTGCCCTCAAATATAAAGGGGGGAGATAATAAAATATAAATAAAATAAAGGAGAGACTAGAAGCAAAGGAATGACAGGATAGAAGCATAACTGAACATCACCAGGATGAATAAGAAAAGCAATCAAAGCAATAGGGATCCAATAGAAGTAGATATTCCAAGAACAATAAAGAAGACAACTGGGGAGGAGTACCAAGAAGGAATGAATGGAGGATAGGAATATATCCAGGTCTGGATATGATCCAAGGAAGCATCCATCATCAAGGCAGGCTACCATACTTGATCCAAGAATGGGGATTCCATAGGATGAATGCCAGGAAATGAGATGAGGGTGGGAGATAATACGTGAAAATAAAAATATAATCAGGGGGAAACAAGGTGGTCCCCTGACATTACCCACCTTATGCTTTACTCCACAAGAACATCTATGGAGAATGAGGTGGCAGTCATTGAGAGACAAAAGGACCTGCCATGAAACAACAACATCAGATGTAGACCAACACTTCATATTAACAGTTGTTCTGAGGTTGCAAGGATTTGTGCAAGCATGAGAATATGCAGAGAAGAGGAAAACAGCCTTTGATGATAAGGTACACCCAGTAATATTCAAAGAAGGAGATCTGGTCCAAGTCTACCACTCGAAGTTAGACTATTTGTATGAAATAAAGACTAAGCTCTTACCTAAGTGGTCACCACCAAGGATGATCTCTGGCAAGCTACTGAACTCCTACACAATTAGATGGTACTGAAGTGGCAGGTGCAATTCACACAAGATGTCTTCATTGATTCATCCCACATACAGGAGGCCCAGTTTTGCAAGCATACTCTGTTATGGGTGAAGAGCAACAACATGGAGATAACCAAGACTTGTAGGAAACAGCGATGAAGATGGAAGATGGTTTTGGAGGATATATGGGTAGGATGCATGAGGACATGCTTGGCTTGAAGGGGGAACCTGGAGGAGGTGGAGCTGACCCAGAAGCGGCTGTGGGTGATTGTGGATATGTGAAGGCATTTCCCTTACATAATCTCTCTTTTTCTTTTGTACTTTACACCTGTTTTTACACATTTCTGTTTCTTTCTCTTATATATATATACCTTTCCAACATACATGTCTAGACATTTCTATTTATTTTCTGATATATATTTATCTGTCATCCTCCTCCATGCCTGAAGAAGTCTTTAAGTTCACATGAAACAATGTACCATGACTTCATTAGAACATAGCTGATTCCTTCTCTCCAACCTCACCACATGTAGGGAGTCACATGCATATTACTCACAGATCTCCTTTTGTTTTCTGAGCAACTTGAAAGAAATATGAGCAGTTCATGGAATGTCACTGGTGCCTCCATTCCATCACCCCTTCTCCATATTGGACCTTTTCTCAATATTAGCCATATTATGCAGAGTCTGGATAGCTTCAGTTGTATTGAATTTAAATGGCCCCAAACTAAAAACACAATAAATCAAATCAAATCAAATCAAATCAGGTGGAATGTCAGTGCTCACTGGACATATCCTTCTACCTTCAGGAGTATGCATCCAGGATGTTCTCTTCCTCTCAATCCACTACCTTCCTGTCCTACACTTGCTTCACCTCCCTAATTGGTGTCTCCTCTCATCACTTAAACTTCCTGGAAGGGTGACCTGGATGAGGTCAGTGAACAATTCACAATGAACCAATGGCTGCCTGAAGGCTGCCTCAGTCCTTGACTTGTTCATGTCAACTAATGCATAGCTTATATTTTCTAAATAGCTTCTTTAATCCATCTATTGTCCTGAGAATATGACAGTTGGGCTCACAATGGAGGGTTTCTTGATGGTTGTTCCATACTGTGACCCATGTCACCATAATATAATCTTCCTCCTCCTCACCACTTACATGCCTTGACACTGAAGAAAGATTGAAGCATATTGGAGATTGAAGTACAGTTGATATGGATGGGGACACCCTGGCTTAATGAAATGTTTGTTTGTTTGGGAGTTGAGCAAGTCAGAACAACACTCAGTGCCAATTTCTCAAACTGAGATAAAACCACAAGAGATAGGAGAAAAATGTGATGAGATTTGCAGGGAAGCTAATGTGGAAAGTTTTAACTAGGGAAGAACTTGGCCCTTTGTGTATAAGAAAAATCCAACTTATACATGCTAACATGTTAAAACATTGTGGGTACTAAGACTCTGAATCTGGCTTAAGGTAATAATTATAGTTTCAGTAGGAAAGAGGTGCTTAGCAAAAGTCAGATCTATTCTATATCTGAATTCTTCAAGCAGTGCCATTCCATCCTCTTCTGAGGCCAGCCATGCACAAAGTAGACATGAATATCTTTGTCAATGTTATTCCTAACCACAAAATCACCTCACATACATTCTCTGACATTGGTATTGCATCTTCAATATATGACATACACATGATCTGCAAGATATGTCAGTTGCTTCCTCTGAGTCTTCCTCCTCTGGCAAGACAGCTCCTCAGACTATCCTACTACTAGATCTTTAAAATGGCAACACCTGTAGGATTTCCAGGATTGGCCTTGGGGATAGTGATACATTTCTTCCTTTGGTCCATGATTGCATCATGAAACCTGGCAAAATCTAGCTAGTGCTATGTAATCTATATACCTACATAGCATTTTTAGTGAATCCAACATTGCCTGCTTGCCCTAGCAGTCTTAGTGACAGCCTTGCCAACATACTTAGACTGCTAGTCAGCACTGACCAAGTGCTATATATCTCAACACTGAGCTATTTAGGGGCCTGTAGTGACCTAGCTCTCTGTAGTGGTGGATATTTCTCAGTTATTCAGGGCATATGGAAAGAAATAAATGATATTAAAATCTGGACTACATACATGACACTTAATAACATAACAAGAATATGTACTACAAGGAATTACTATAGTCTTATTCAAATGAACAAAGGTCATGAGTTTACTTGTGAAAATTACCTTCAGGTAATGGTAATGGTGTGGATCCAAGAACTGACTGTGGCACTTAGAATTAATAAGCTTTCAAAAGCAGCCAAAGCATATAATGTAACTCAATTTTATCCCATTATCAACAAAGCATACCATTCTTGTTGTGACCTCCTGATGATCTCATAAGCCCAACCTTCTGAGGCAAAGGTCCATTGCCTACTAGTAATAAAGGGTATGTTAGTCAAGGAAAGTTGCCAGTAGGCAAACAGATTAGAAGTTAAGATGTGAGACCGGAGACAAGGAGACAAGAGTAAAACTGCATGTCCAGGAAGGTCACCTGAGATTGCTTGAAGAGGGACTTTTGAAGGCAGCTAGTTCAAGAGTTCCAGAGAGTAGCCAGACTGCTTAAGCATGTTGGAATGATGTAGTGAAGCAATAATGTACATATCATGCTTTACAGTTCAGGATGGAGGAGACAGTGTAATAGATGGTAGTGGTCCACTTAGGAAAAATAAAAGGCAGCCAGAATTGCACATGACTTGTTGAAACCTTCCCTTCACAGTCTGTGAGATTATGAAGAGAGAGCATAGGGAGTGTGCCTAGTGATCCTTAGTGATCCATAGTGGCCTTAGTCCAGGTAGCACTATATAGTGAGTCAACAAGCTAGGAAGGCAATTATCCACCTGTGTCAACTTTCCTGGTGTGCAAGTATTGCTGAAGGTCTAAAAGAGACCATAGTATGCATATGTATTCATCAACATTGAGAGAACTTCAATTTCAAATGAACCACCTAATGAGATGACATTAGATTATATATCAGGCCAGAAAAGGTGACTTACAGATGTATTGAAGCTCCCTCAAGGCTTCCAATGTCAATGTTGAGATCTTGGGCTCCACTGGCTCACCCTCTACTTTATCCAAAGGAATCACAATCCTGTCTATATAGCTTTTGAGCTTGTTGTTTGTATAGTAAGGATAACCCAGCAAATAAGTGGTCAGAATAAATGAATTCAATGATATGCAGCACCATCTTCACTTACATGAGGTGGGTTAGTTCTGTCAGCACATACATTGACACCTCCAAGGGTTGCTGCTGCATAGTAGATAATATATAAACTGAGGGTGATTGTCAGAAATGAGGGAAGGAAAATGAATATGACATGTACCATAAACTCCTTCAAACAATGTCCTACTTTCCATTTGCTTTGTTTGCCAAAATAAGTCTTCAGATGTCAATAAGAATATTGCACTGTGAACAATATAACATAATTTAATGTAGTTAAAGCAATAGAGAAGCAGATACATGCAGCAATTGAGCAGATAACCCAGACCTGGTGGTGAGCACATACTTAAATCATTGTCATGTTGGCAAGAAGTTCCTCCAGATTCTCAACAGAGCTAGCAGAGGGGAAATCCAAAGTAATCAATAAATGACCATAAAATACAAAGGACAGGAATCTCACCTAGCAGAGAGGAAATCCAATGAGAAAGTCTTAGATTGCCTCTGCTAGAGTGAACCCAATAAATACTGTGAACAATCAGGAACCATCAATGCTGAGAAATACACAGGAATGAGACCACATGAGTATCAGGAACAAAGAATGAAAATCAACAGAATAAAGACCATATGGACAACCCTGCTTGCACCCTAACCTACACCCCTGAATCCAGACTCCACACCCTGCCACTGCATCCAACCTAACCTCCTGCTCTCAGGCCACAGCAAGGGCCTACTGCCAGACTCTGAAAACATGGAACAAACTTGATGAATGTTGACTTGGAGGCCACCTGTGTCTCTGTGCCTGTATGACTGAGGGTGAGTATTGGACCTATGACTATAGGGGTCTCAGACTCTGAGATCTTGTTGATGAGTGCTAGAGCAGAGTCCAGGTGCCTGTACAATTGGTTCTTGGACTCTGGAAGCTTATTGACATGTATTGAAGTGGAGTCCAGATGACTGTAAAAATGGACTTTTAGGGTCATCCCCTGACATCACCCCCCTTCTAGGCTGTGGCGCCCTTGATGCATGACTGCCTGAAGCTCACTGACTGTGAGTGGTCTTTATTAGAGACTCTGATGCCACTACTTAAGGTATGTTGACATCATATTTGATGTTACGGTCGTTATCATTATGTAAGGTGGGCACCATTTCACATTGTAATAATGTTCAAACCTCGAGCACACTACTGTACAGCAACCACAGCTCCTATCAAGCTGAAACTGTGTATCTAAAATCTTAATAAAGTTTATTAGTGCAATCTAACATGATCTTGGTGTGAGATGAAGTAGTTAAAAATGTGATTGTCAGCACTTGTGAACCCATAGCAGATAAAGTATGGAGATTTCACCTTAGCTGCTTGATCCAAAATACACTATTACATAGTATCTAGTCCACAGAAATTATACCATTCCAATATAGGAGCCCCCTGGTGTGATCCATGAAGTTCAGCTGTTCTGGAAAACAAGTGAAAGCCTGTGTCACACCAGTGGACTCTTATATTCAAATAATATTAGATGGTGTACTAAATACCATGTAATAGTATATTTGAATCACACAACCAAGGTGAAAATCCTCATATTTCATTTGCTATGGTTTTCGCAAGTGCTGACAATCACATTTTAACTGCCTCATTCCACACCAAGATCAGGTTAGAAAGCACTAATAAACTTTATTAAGGTTGTAAATACAAAGTTTCACCTTGATAGGAGCAGTGGTTACTGTACAGTAGCATGCTTGAGGTTTGAACATTATTACAACACAAAATGGTGCCCACCTTACATAATGGTAATGGCTGTAATGTTTACCATGTTGACAGTGTTTTCACTATGCCACACAGAGGATTTCAGAAGCAGAAACACCCTTAATTCATCAAGTAATTCCATTTATGGACTCACTCACAAATGCTGTGGAGAAATATCAGTCTGACCTAATGTTAAGCTCTGTGCAGAACTAAGGTCAAGATACATCAGCGACATTGGAATAGGACTTGGCTTCAGCTTGTATGCTGTGCCACTATTGCAAGTTGCATCCTAATTTCAAGTTGGTCAGGTCTGATCAGATTTGGACAATAGAGGTCAAGAGGGAAGTCTGGGAAGTTGGAGATGTTGGAGATGTTGGAGATGTCAAGATCAAAGGTCAAGACTATAATGTGGTAAGACAAGTCAAACCAGAGGTCAGTCGGAGAGTGTCAGAGAGGAAGTCTAAGAGGAAGTCAAAGACAATGAACAAGAATATAACAGAGGGTAAACTAAGTTGATTTCCGGATAGAGAACTACCTAAGAATATACAAGTATTTATATACTCTATACAGAGGTTTACCTAATGGAGATAGTAAAGATAACAGGTAGTTGGAAAGGGTCAGAGAGCAGGGTAGATCGGAAGTGGTAATATCAGGGAAGGATAACAGGAACAAACAAGGGCAATCAGATAAGGATGAGACTAATACAAGATACAAGTTCAACATGATTAAGGTCATAGCCTATAGAAAATAAAAGACATGATAGTTGAAGATAAGAGTAGAAGCCAATGAGAACAGGTGAAGAGATAAGGTCAGTGATCATCAGCAATGATGAGGAAAGGGTTATGCTGTGTATGGTTGGAGGTGTTGGGGTGTGTCAGAAGGTCAGTAAGGCTGTCAGGGGACTGTCTGAAGGTGACATCAGAGTGGGGTGTAACACCCAATCATTACTGTCACTATATGTTATGTTGCCTCACATGCTTGGAAAATCATTGATAAATACTACAGTGAAATGAATGATGTTAGCTTTTACTGTTGTGCAATAAATGAGTCATTTCAATTAATGGGTTTCAGGTGGTCTAATTACTCTCTTATCATAGCAGTTCTCCACCTGTGTTACAAAACTTCATATTTCAATAAGTATGAGTGGCCTGCCAATTGGTGTGATACAGCTCTCTCTTTATTGAAGAAAGAGCAGACCACTAGCTATAAGCTGAATGCTACCAATCCAATAGTACCATTAACTAGGAAGGTAAGCCTTTAGAGTACTAGTGGCAATTGAGAGATTAACTGAAAGGCTGCTGTCTAATGCAGCCTCGCTGAGTGTCAATCCAATAGTTGACAGGACCAGCGTGTATATCTTGAGAACGATGAGAGTAATTACATGATGGTGACGGTAAGAGTAAACGATATGAAAAGGCTACAAGCATCAACTGTCATTATGTAAGCAAAGGGCAGCTAAATGGTAAAGGTTCCGTTGTGGTGAACCTGGCCAGGCTTACATTAGCATTGGTATTTTCAGGGACCTGAAGCCTTTGATGATATAGACAACCTCAATGTTGATTTCAAAGGAGATGAATTGGAGAAGTATCTCTCTGCTCCACCCAATAGCCACTGTGATCCCATCATCCATGGGATGGTGCCTCAAGCAGGTGGCAGTCAGCTCACCTAGTTAGGCTTGGATATTTTGAGTATACCAGGTAAGTTAATTATTTGCATTCAGATTATATGGAGTCTTCTGACGCTGCATTGCGAGTGACTTCAGTGGATGTTGAATGGGCCTTCTCAAGAGGCCAACTCACTGTGTCACACTTATGTCATTCTCTTGGTGGCCAAGCTACATGTGCTGCTACCATATTAGGGAACTGGGCAAAATTTCCTGATTTAATCCCTGAGGTAGATATCATTCAGAACTTCAAGGACAAGTCTAAAAGAGCTGGTAAAGGCAAGGTGGTGGTGATGGTGGTCACTGGTGGATACAGTGGTTGTCAGGGGACGCCTCCAGATTTCCACCCGGAACCTTTCCATCTGGAACTACCCCTCTCGTCAACGACCCTCAGGGAGCGATTCCGTGCGGGATTCACCCTCAACACATTCGCCAATTCCTGTGGCCGGAGAGTGGGAGGTTTGGTTGGAGACAGTGGTCGTCTGGTGGAAGGTAAGTGGGTTCCGCACGGAGACGCCCACGCACATACGCAAGACGCCCACGCACATACGCAAGACGCCCATGCACATGCGTAAGACGCCCGCGGGTTCTAGGGACAGGGCCGGTTAGTACAGGGTCATCTACATGGGTTATGTTTTCTTTGTCTTAGTACTGTCATTGTATGTTCTCTTATCTTTGATTGTACCTGACCCATTTCCTATTTATTGGGCTCACTCTAGTAGAGGCAATCCAAGACTTTCTCTTTGGATTTCCCCTCTACTAGGTGAGATTCCCTTCGCGTGTATTATTCAGTTATTTATATACTTTGGATTTCCCCTCTACTAGCTCTGCGTGACGTCCGCTCGGCTTCAAGGGTTGCCCTTACAGTGGTGGACTTGACAGTAGATTAGATAACAGTAACTACAATTGATTTAAGGACTTGTTTAGCATAGATAGCTTAGCATTTAGGACAGATATGTATTTGTCTATTAAATTACTAGCTATATAGCTTTTTCAGTGGGTTGCCCATGCATAAGGCATTTCTGCATGTGAGGAAACCTGTATCTGTACAGATTTTAGGCACCAGGTACCCATAGCTCATGTTACAGGCTGAACCAAGGAAGGGGAAGTTAGAACCAAAGGACTTGGCATCAACATATGTGGGTTGCACCTTCTCAAAATGTATATGTCCTTAATTTAGAATGGATTACAGCTAACAATATAAGAGCAAAGTTGAATACTGAAGTTCTGAATGAAGGTATGACTTTGGAGCAAAGGATAGGCCTTCAGGACCAAGGTTATAGGTTTGGGGGAGTGTTCAGGAATAGTACAAAGACTTTGTAAAAATGATTCAGAGGTTTTCAGAGGAGTAGAGGTGTGTAGAGGGAAGAGCACAAGGCTCAAGTATAGGGTTGAATACATAATATCTGAACTAGAGAAACTAGCTAAGGATACATGCCTTTTATACTAAAAAGTGAAAGACAGAAAAGGAAGGAGACATTACAAATAAGTAGCTACTTCAAAGTCCAGAGAAAGCATAACATGAGTGATTTTTAAGCCCTGTGCTTAAGTGTCATACCACGTGACTTCGCTTAACCTCAACAAAGCTTCAGAGAAGGTTACATACCCTTTAGAGAGCTTCATTCAACTTTGCACCCCACTTCAACTTTGTGTCACCTCCTCATCTTCGTGTTCACACAACACACCCTTGATTCACATCCTCGACTTTACTCTTGATCTCTTGGGCAAAGCCTTCACCCAACCACTTCATTCAATCACACTATCTACTCCACAATTCCTGGAAGACTATTATTAGTCAACTTTGGCCCTGGCACAATTGGTCCTTGGTGCTTCTTCTATTTTGACAGGTGACACTTCATCACATTTGTTTCTAATTGATATGTATTGTTTCCATTTGCTTATTGTTATCATGACATATCTTCCGTTTGCTTATATTTTCTTATGGCATATTTCCATAATACCTTTTCGTTTTATTCACTTTATCTTTTGTAAGCTGCTTACTAATCCTCCTGAACCTCCACTATTTGACAATACACATATACCCATTGTTTGTATCACTTATGTCATACTTCACTCCAGACTTTGAAGTAGTTACTATTTGTAATTCCCTTTTTGGTCAATGGTCTTATAGTATATAAGGACATGTATCTTAGCTAGTTTTCTTCAGTTGGAAATTGTGTGTATATCATTCCCATACTCAAGCCTAGTGCTCTTTCTCCTCTATATGCCTCAGACCTCCAAAAGCCTTTGAATTGAATACGAACCCCTCAGGATTATTTCCAAACTCTACCTTGAACCCTTGATCTTACTCTGAAGTCTTATCTTCATTTGCAACATCATTCAGAACTTTGGTATTTGACTTCATTCTAATATTGTTGGTTCTAATCTGTTCCAAATTAAGGACATGTACATTTCAAGAAGGTGCAGCCCATGTACGTTGAAGCCAAGTCCTTCAGTTCTAACTTCCCTTTCCTTAGTTGGACTTTGCCATTAATTCAGTCACACTTCAAAACCTATCATTAGGATCAGCCCGTAACAGTGATACAACAAAGTGAGTATATGCATATTGTTGAATAGTGAAGGTTCGGAAGAATTAGTAAACAGCATATAACAGGGTCAAGTCATTTACAAAAGATAAAGTGAATAAACAAAAAGGTATTATGGAAAATATGCCAAAAGAAGATAAGCAGAAGATACAATATGATAAATGAATAAGTGAGCAGAGCAAAACATAAGTGAATGGAAAGGAACAGACAAAGTGTCAGATGACAGTTTGAGGATTCACCAAGGATCAATGGGACTAGGGCCAAAGATGATTGAGAATTTCCTCAAGGATATCATGAGGCAGAATAATGTGATGAATGAAATAGATGGGCGAAGGCTTCACTGAAGTGGTCAAAGTAAAGTTAAAAATGTATCCCAAGGGTGTGATGTGTGAACACAAAGATGAGGAGGTGAGACACAAAATCAAATGAAGTGTGACATGAAGTCAAATGAAGCTCTCCAAAGCTTCATTGAGGTTTAGCAAAGTCACATGGCATGACACTTAAGCATGGGGCTTAACAAATAGCTCCATAAATTGGTTGTACAGTGCAGTTATGTAAAGACACTTGGAAATCTCAATGACATGAAATAATACCTTTGATATTCTTTCTAAAACTTTATCATAGGCTAAATGCAGCTTTGAATGCTGATGTATTGCTTTGAGTCAGTAGAATAGAATGTCCTGAGGTATAAGTATTGCACCTTTATGGTGTGCAGTTTGCACAATAAATAACCTCCCCTATATTTCAGCTTTAAGACCCCCCAATATTTCAAAGAGGTAATCATTAAGGATACAAAGTTAGGGTTAGGGTGAATTACTAAGGACAATTAGTAAGCCTTCACACAGCCTGTATATCCGATGGGATTTTGTGCACTTCTTTCCCTCAGTCAATTTCCTGTTATTGTGTTATTCTATTACTCACACATACTGGTATGTTTATTTTATTTTTCTAGCAATAATTCCATTTTCTAGGGCTTTTTGTCAATATTCTGAACAGTGAGCAGACCCTGGGAAACAGCGTGACAATGACCGGAGGGCCTTAGACGCTGTATAGCACAGCCCCGCTCCCACACCTGAGTTACCCTCAACCTCAAATTTTTCGGACGAGTCTTGACCTCTCTGAAATATCGGGGAATTCCCTCAAATATCAGGGGGTCTCAAAGCTGAAATATAAGGAAGGTGTATTTATTGTGCAAACCGTACACCATACATACGCCATACACCTTACTCCGCTCCGAATTCCAAATACCTCCCTCACGGACCTCTCATTTCCATTCGTCCAAATCCAATTAAATAAAGAAAACATCCTCACGTCATCTTCACATGGCATCTTCCTTAATAGTTGTCCTTCGGGAGCATTCTCACTCCAGTCCACCCATCCACATCGCCATCAAGAGATGATCAGATCTGTGATGGCACCTGATGGCACAGGTACTCGACCGACCTTCTCGTTATCCTTTATCCAACACTTCGATTTGAGCCAGCTGGATGATCACGACGTGGAGGCAGATATCAAGTGAGGTGGTATCTCTCATTCGTGGAGATGCGAAGGGAAGGGAAGGGAAGCAAAGTGGACCGGTGGTGCTGGAGTGCGTCGCCGCTGACAGGTGGGTTTACACATTGTTCTTAACCTTTGGAGAAGTCTGCCAGTGAGAAGGGATGGAAGGATGCTGGCGCTGTGACCAATATATCTCATTCCATTAAATTCTTATCTTCGTAATAAATACGTTACGTTACAGTGTTGCGCCAACTGGATTGGAATTGAGTTGAGGCTGAATGGGCACAGTATCGATATGACAGAAACTTAAAACATACCTGCTTGATCATTTGCTAGCTCCTTGGCGCATCTTCGGCTTCCTTCCTTCTTCACTGGCATCCGCGTTTCGTGACACTCGGCTCCATCCGAACTTGCGCTTTTCTTATTTCTTCTACTCCGACTGCGAGAATATATACAACTTCCTAGCAGTGTTTGTATATATCCTTAGAATCGGGGGTTTGGAGCGTGCTTACAGATCGACGCTAAGTATAGCCAACCCCACCAAACTCAAACACACGCAGAGCGGCAGTGGCAGTGTCCATCTTCGGATTTCCACACCTTCGATAACACCTTCACCCTATTTATTATCCTACTAGTAGGCATGCAGCAGTTGCACACCTCTCGTCAATTACCCGTTGGCTTAATGGCTCCTGTATACATATGTGACTGGCGGACACCGAAGCGAGACGTTCCCATCAAACCCCATCAGATCGGCCTAGGCTCGCGAAATCTCCGAGAATCATTAACATGGAGGTACTTAATGAGCTCGCTCATCGCTTGTAACTATAATCAATGAAGTAGGAGGGAGCTCGAGGGAGGAACAATACATACATGTTATACACTCGGGATCCGGGGATTCCTTTGACATTCGCCGCTTGCAAGTTGCCGTTGCCGCCTGCCGTCAAGGTCTATTGAGCTGAAATACCAATTCGGATTCGGGCAAGACCCTGTAGGACCCCGGGTACCTCGATACCACTTTTCTGCAGCCACCAATCGTAATATTGCATGCTAATATATTTCACATAGATTTAAGCACAAGTCTTCTAACGTAACCTCAGCCCGATTCGAAATCCCACCGAATCCTACCCTATACAGAAAACGAGTGTACGCAGTATTTGTGTGGCTAGGTATGTGTAGCCTATTTTCTCAGAAATTAAACACGAACGAAACTTGTCTCAAATGCCACAGAGTCAAGACTTAAGAATTCCAATGGGTGGCAGATATTCATACGAGTCGACAACGAATTCCATTGCATAAAATCTGTCTTGTTTCCAACCCAACTCGTGCCAAACTACAGAAAAGGCACAGCGGGATTTTTCGGATTTTTCGGGTCAATTTCATTCAACATATTTTCTTGTTCTTCGTCGCCAGTCGCGTTAGGCTTGGTGGAAGGTACATTATACAATTCCTCAACTCGGGCCGTGCAGGGAACTCATTGATTCTTCCAGCAATCTTCAGCATCCGAAGTCCAGAGAAGTCTTGCAGTATCGGAATGTCTATGTAAGGATCGCATCCTCGTTACCAAGGCAACAATTTCTAAAGGCTATTCCTCAATGACATCCTGAGTTGAAGGCTACCGTGGGTCAATGTGTAGGTATATCTGAAATCATTTTCCGACCTTCTTGACTATTGCCTGGAATTAATCCCAGAATTTGAACCCGAGCTTTGCGTTCCCAGCCGGCGGTCGACGAGCAATCCACTTCGCAGTCCTCATCCACAAAAGAAAAAGAAAGTAATTGTTCCGGCACGGGGAATTAAACCACGGGCTATCGCGATCTGAACGTGCTGTTAAGTAAGCTGCCATATGAAAGGCGATAATGTTAGCCACTAGACCATATCGGACATATGCTTGAGATGGTGAGCGTAGATCGCATTGCGGACCCAACCTGGATGTTAATGGATGTTATGGCGAAAGGTGAGTTGTCTCCTGTTCTATCCGGATCCAACGTGAGCCGGACGAATCACAATCATAAAGCAGTCCTTCCTATCCATTACTCTCACAATCTCACCGAAGTCGTCCGTGCCTGCTTATCTAGAGGATGCAAATTTTCCATTATCGAGTGAGTGCATACAACTCGATACTATTTATTCAGAACGACCTTTGAATCCCTTGTCGACATGTTAAGAACACTTAAGTCAAAGGTAAGAGCATACAACCATTCGTCCGGATTCGATCCCTCCTACAATCCTTGGAGCCGCTTACAACTTCGTACCCGCTGGAGCCTGGTCGAATCGTCCAAGAAATTCAGTTGGGACAGAACGAGGGGTGAACGAGAGGGTGAAGATACTAGTAGCCTGAAGGCAGATCATTAATAAGGAGGTTCAAATATTCAACTACCTCTTAAGTCATATCAGTTTCTTCGCCAACTCCAAAGCTTCATTATTCACAACTCTTCCCAATTCGCTTTCGCCACATACTGAACTACCGCAATGCTCATTGCAGACGAACGATCTGTACCACGGTCCAGTCACATTCGCAGCAAATGTAGTGATGAGAGACCAATGCTATTACAATACCAAAGTTACAGAGAAAACAACAACAGCACACAATGATATCGTACGGTGGAATGTTGATATAACATCATCCAGGAAATTCGGCCTAGGAGCATTGGGATTCGGTGGAAAGGGTCTACGACTCGCATCATGATCGCTAGGCCTCGGATCTCGGATCACGGAAGGCTGATTGACCAATCACGAAAATAGCATATAAAGAATATTTATTTCTGCAACATTATGTGCACAACATTGTCACAACGACATTCAATGCTAAGTATGCTTGCCTCGCAATACTTCGGAGGTGCCCCATTAATTTTAAGTGAATGCTAACTGACATGTCCGATATGGTGTAGTGGCTAACATTATCGCCTCTCAAGTGGAACGCGATAGCCCGGGGTTCAATTCCCCGTGTCGGAAGATCTTTTTTCTTCGCTCTCTCTATTTTCGGATTGTTGTTGGAGAAGCATGAGGATGATTAGGTGGAAAGGGCTAACTCAACCCCCCCCCCCCCCCCCTCCCTTTTTTTTTTAAATCCCCCCATTTACTCATTCTGGCGTTTACCTCAGGCAGAGCTCGCCTACTTTTGACATACCATACAAGCATGTGGGTTCACAGAATGGCCGACGTCGAGACCTCGTCGTGATCTTTAGAGGGATTTCAGAGACGTCATTTATGTAATTTACCGGGTTTAAGTTCCGTGATGCACTGATGATGACGGGGATGAGGCGAGGTACTTAGTACATGTCATAGGAACGTTGGCGAGGATACGTTTTTGGGAGGAGCTCTACTGGAAGCTCCGGTGATTCTAGGAATCGTGGCGTGCTTATTCGGAGAGGGTAGAAGACAGAATACCTCACCTCACAAGTACAACCCCAGTCATCATCTTCCCATCTCCTCATCAACCCCCCTAACGATGTCACTAACTCCTTTCAAGTTCCATTTTCGCTACGTGTTTGGTTGCAAGGTTGCAAGGTAGCATAATAAACGTAGGATGTATGTATCCTATTTGTTTGGAATACAAGGACACCACGTTCCGTCTCCAAGGAAAGGGAAAGGGAAATGAAACAGATAAGCAGAGACAGGGAAGGTAACGAGATACTATCACCACGAGCACTAGTACCTATCATCTCGACTCCAATCCGTCCGTGAATCATCCACAGAATAGAAGAAATCGCTTACTGCATTCAAAATCTACTTAGAAAATAATGCATGACACGATGGATAAAGCCATGGACGGGATGTGACACGAAGAGTTTGGGGCATTCATCGCAGAATTACTCGCGGGATTTATCCTTTTCCTTGCATGCTTGGTTTCGTTATAGGATTGGATTCTTCTTCTTTTTTACTCTTTCTCTCTTTTTTCAAGCTCGTGGAGTAAACGAATGGCAAGCTCCCTCTAACCTGACTAGATATAATTATGTTATGATTGGGTTTCTAGAGTTAATCCTATTTCTTAGCTGTGCTCCTGATTACACTTGCTTGGATTCTTCCTGGGCTTCGTTTCGCTATTGCCGTCAAAATTAAAAGGAAAGGGGATACGAAATGGCAGGGAGGAAAGGCCTTGGAAAGAAGGAGAGAAAGAGAAAGAATTCTATATCGAAACCAAGAATGAAAAGAAAAGAAAAGAAAGGGAAGGAATGAAGGAGAAAATCACGACGAAACGAAACGACGGCTGAGGAAATCTAGCAGTAATGCAGGGTGATAAACTCGGGGAATCAATCATACTCAGCCCGACGTGTGAGCATCCCAGTCGTTTCATAAGCAGGGGTGGAGATGACGATGGAAATAGGGATCAATGGATCGCCCAAAACAGACACCGACAATATTCGAAGAACTCTGAGTCTGGTGCGCGAAGAAAGGGTTGGGTTGATTGATTTGATGCGACGCAAATTCAATGGTCAATTAAACCCAGATGAGATACAGTCCACCACAAGGGCCATGAGCCATCAGATGTCAATCATCCACCAAGTCACTGCTCCCTCAGACAACATTGCTATATCCACTGACCCAGACAACAGCACTAGGAATGATGATAGTAATGCTTCTGACAGCAACTCCTCAACTGCATCAACAAGGGACACTGAAGAGATTGATTCAAAAATCTGGAAAACATTCATTGAGTATAGGCAGCTTCTCCAGGCCAAAACATGTGCTCGATGCAGGCAAACCACACAATGCACACCCTGTTTGCTCTTTTACATCAACAGTGTAATGCACAACGACGTGAGTATTTACCTGCTTGAGATATGTAGCAAACTAATGCATGATTATAGTACCTCTTTTACCGCTACAGCAATGATTTCCGCCAGTACACTCAGGTTACAGATCCACACCTCTAATCAAGACCTATGCAACATTCTCACCCATATATTCGATACATTGTCCAAGGTAGTTCCCACAGATCCATCGCAAATAAGTCTTCTCATAAATTCCCTAGTGCCTCTCCGACCAATACTCTCTATGTATTTATATTCTCTTGTAAATATTCCTTTCCCTCTAAGGTTCTCTACATCAACCTGTAGTCCGTATATTGTTTCCCTCATATGCATCACATCTTAATTGCCCTGTCTCATTGTAATTCTATTCAAACCGTACATATCTCCTTTCTTTCGAAGCTTCATAGCTTCAACCTGTAGATAGTTCTTCACCCATGCCTTACCCTTTTTTTCTACGGTACAATATAACAATGTATCACCATTTACCCCTCAGTGCCCTTTAAATCTTTTACCGGAGCGAAGCGGAGGACACGCCTTGTAAAGTTTATAGAGCAGTATAAGAGGAACATATGGGGCACTGTACTGTGCGCAAAGCTGCGGTTTTAGTGGGTCGGATGCGCACCCTTCAAGTTTACCCATTTTAACAAAAGCCCGATATCTTGCTGAGAACGCCCAAGGAGTGGTTTCCAGGCTCATTCGATTCAACGTTGTCTACATACAATCGCCTCTCAAAAATATGGCAGTATAGTACAAACAGTACAGTGACTCCCTCTAAATTCCAGTCAATTCCGGAGCCAGTGTTTAGTTATAATTCTTCGTCAGCCATCATAAGAATAAATATTAAAGAAAATAAAGAAAACGGCTCCCTACATCTACCCAGGCTTGGATGGGTTAGCTTACAAAATGATGGCTCCATTTCGTGTGTACGGCAGAGATGGCCGCATTACACCGAGGTTCAGAGTTCGCTCATCAGTAAACCGCGCAATTGGTTCCGGCGGTTCCAGCGTGATCCAGGACAAGGTTCTATTAAATTGGGAACACTAGGAACCGCTGGACATGGCTGGACATGGTTGGACCTAGCCGGACAATATTACCGGTTTACTGATGCTGTGCAGAAAAGGTAACACCATCCAGTTATTGCTAACCTTCAATTCTAGGCAAGCGGAGCGGAGCCTGATTTTCTAGTACTCTATTACTGCCCTTTGCAATAGACCTTGCGGTAGCGCGCGCACGCCAGTTTTCCGCCCGCAAACTTCTTTCTTTTATTCTGGCTTATCCACGTTGTATTTCAACTAGCACCATTAATAGAGTTAGTTTGTATATACATAAAGAAAATTTACACGTTGCAAAAATGAAGAAATTGCTCCTGTAAGAAAAGCCCACCACTCCCGGGCCTAGGGAGCTGCTGGCTCTTATTCCAACAGCTGTGCTGCGTCTCCAAGTACAATGTTGGATTATGTTGTTGATACGCAGTATATTTAATTTTTAATGTAGCCAAATTAACAGTATTACCTCAGGAACATGTTGAAGTCGAAGGTATGGCTCGAAGTAGATGCACGTGACGTGACATATGTGTGCGAGAGTCCTGCAGAGGTATTTTGACCTCTTTCTCAACGTGTAAATTTTGTATATAGGTATAGCTACAACATAATACAGAGCCAAGGGCGTAGGTGCTCTATTTCAAGTGGAAAAAAGGTTATACCGTGGAAAGGTCCGGTTTGCCGGCACTAGGTCAAGGACCCTTTTGGGCCATTTTCTCGACGTGTAAATTTTCTTTATGTATATACAAGCCAATTATATTAATGATGCTAGTCGAAATACAATGTGGATAGCCCGGAACAAAAGAAAGAAGTTTAGGGGCGGAAAACGGGAAAAACTCGCACGCGCGCGCTACCGCAAGGTCTATTGCAAAGGGCAGTAATGTTTTTCCTCACTTTGCAAATTGTCAATCCATGATGGTGTGATGGCTAACATCGCTATCCTTCACACAACAGCCTGAGGTTTGATTCCTTGCATGGAATATCATTCTTTCATTCCTATCATGCTATTACATTGCTCTGAGTTCAATTTCAGTAGTTGAACAAATCGAAAATTTATGACATCCTTTTAGTACAGTGAGGATAAGTAGAACACTTCAAACGTGAGGAATGAGGGAAAGTCAACCGACATTTTCGAAAGCTGAAGGGGGAAGCTGGCGAAGCGAAATCAGACTCTCCACAGCAAGAAACAGCCTCCCTGTAATATACATAAAGAATAGCAAATGGAGGATAGCCGCGAAAACCTTTCCAATTCTATTGTTTTCATAACGATAAAAAAGCACCATTAACGGCGTGAACCACGCTGGCATTGTGGCGATTACACATCCTGATATCCGCCATGCTAGCATTTCAACCCTCGAGGGGAAGCTGAATGACCACCCTATCAGATGGAGTCCGCCAAATATGCAGCCAACGGCCATGGTGATATAGAAACGTCTGATACTTCCGATCTCTTCTGCATCTTGGTGCTCGGTGTGGAAGATGCCCACTCGATCGGCGGGTACAGCTTTTTCTTCACCCCTGGTCAGCTCGCGGAGTGTTTGTGTGAAAGGCGAGATTAGTGCGATGTTGGTATACAAGCACCCTTTCTTGTAATAAAGTGCCTCTACCGCCTCCTGTACTCCGAGGGAGACGTCCGAGATAAGTTCCGTAATAGGAGTGGGAATAGAGACAAAACGTAAATGATGTGAGAATCCCCTTAGACAGCCACAGACAGTTTTGAATCCCTTCCGTATTCTTATTGATATAGAAGAAGTTCGAAACCACGATCGAGACACCAACGTCGATGTTGGGTCCCTCTGTGGCTCGATTGTCAGTGCATCGTGATCTCTGCCGGCTTCACCAGCAGAAGGTTGAGAAGACGTGGGATTTTCCTGGTAACCAACCACGGACGCTTGAGCGGTCTCTGGTGCTGTATGAGCTGAAGTGGTAGTGCCGGTGGCGGTAGTGGTGGAGCTGTTCATTTCTGCTGGAACTGTTCATTTCTGCTGGGAGCTCTTGTGATTTTAGCCGAACAATAGACGGGCATTGCACGTCGAAAGGCTTATCCCACCACAGAAAGTACATGACAGTATTTAGAGCCGCCAATGCACTTGTTGTTAGTTCAATCTCTGTGATAGCGAGCCCTCGGGCGCGACGAGCAACGACTTGAGTAATGAACCAAATTATTTGAGCCGAAGCAACCGTTTTCCCCAGTGCGTCGCTTTTGCTTTTATCCTTAATTTCCGGTTCAGAAATCGAAGGAAAGTCTAATCTGCCCTCTCTCATCAGCCTCTCCAAGGTGTTATAATGTAGAACACTAAATCCATTTGGACCTGGACCCGGCGGAGAAATATCAAATGTGTCCTGTGTCTGTAAGTCCTCCGGTCTAAGAATGTGCAGCACAAATCCTCCCATTTGAAGATAGTGTCCATGAACCATCGTCCAGTCTTTGCCTGACACTGACCGTTAGTAACACAGCGAACCAGAATCATCGAACCATTAAAGCCACTACTCACCCTTCTTAAAAGCAGGATCTTCTTTCGATAGTTCTAGTATCTTCTTGCGGATGTACTTTGCATCCTGTCTCTGTCTCCATGCCCAAAGCAACATCAACTCCGGTGCAAGCAGTGCCAAAAACATCGCTTTGAGTCGACGCAATGTTATCCACCACCATTTTTCATCTCGAGAGGGGATATTCGGGTGCACGGCAACCCAAGTGACCGCGAACGTTGTTGCAAGGCAGCTCCAGACAATGTCACTCAGTGAGCGTTGATTGTCTGACGAAAGGGGTATGCATGTAGTGGTTGAATTGGAAGGAAGTAGGTCGAAGGTCAGTGGAGGAGCGTCGGGACTTGCAGTTGGCAGTGGACTGGCGCCCACGTTTGCAAGCGAATAAATGATGAAAGAAACGAAAGAAATAAGGAGCATAAATTGAGGAGACTTTGAGATGTGAAACGTAGGCCAAAGACAACAGAGGGGAGACTAATGGAAAGAGAGATTCAAAGATAACCAATTTTAAATAAAATGCCATGTCAGTCATGCTGTTACAGCACTACTTGGGCCGGAGTGATTAGCCATAGCCTTCGTATAGCAATTAAGGAAAATTATTATTTCTAGGAATACATTCACACAGACCAAATTAAGATGACAGTACGCTGATCTGTGGCTGATGGAAGAACAGCTTCGAAGACACATGGTTTCTAAATGAACGAACCAAAAGATACGATAGACTGACAGCTCTTCTAAAAGCATACTGGCGATCTCAGTTGCACGGACAGCTGATATTCCAGTGTCCGGTGAATGGATCTCTTCTGAACTGGTGCACCATAATAACTCGTATCTTAAAGTCTCTACGAAAATATACACATATTAGGCAACTACCTCGGTCTATTCTATTTCGGGTGATGGGTATTTTCTTCCTGCTTGAATCCTTCGCTTTTTATACCCTACAGCTGCAGTATTTAATCATGCTGCACAGGAGGAATTCAATAATTAAGTCTACACCGCTCTGTGGCTTGGAAGAAGCTAC
>KN837208.1:0-16255 GCA_000827215.1 Sphaerobolus stellatus SS14 | reverse complement strand
ATTTAGGCTGGCTTGATGGATATGGACTAAATGCAGGCAGCCAAATTTGGTTGATTTGTCCACCGTCCAGAATCCAGTGTCCAGTGGCAAACTCTTGCCTAATAGTAAGATTGCATTGGAAGATTGCGTGGAAAGTTGCCCGTCGCATGTATTGTTGCGAAGATGGCGGGCGTTGCGGATGCGGGACGTTTTGGACTTTTGAGACATGTTGCGACGTGAGATGCCGAGGCGAGCTGAAGAGGGAGATGGGCGAAGAGAAGATGGGGGGATATGATATGTCGCGGTGGTGGCGAATCCGAATCGGCCTGTCCATCACGCATTGGCATGGCGTGAGACGGCGGCGACGTTCGAGGTAAGTTTATGGCTGGAGGTCTTGGAGGTCGTCGTTAGACCAGGTACGCGTCGACGGGGAATACTACATTCGTCTCTGTCCGCACTCAAGAAAAAGTGGTCGTCGGACGTCCAGCATCGCTCGCACAGGATTTGGACATGACATCGCACCTCACCTGTCCATCAGCGCACCCATCGGAATCCTAATGCGGTATCTGGGGTCCCGCGCGCCAATCTGCATCTCCGGGTGGTATTAAGTAGACGCGAGGGAATTCGCTAGTCGCTGCTGGACACTCCCACCACCCTCTTTCCCCCCATCATCCACCTACCCTTGTCTGCCATCGACAGTGTCGACGACTGACCACCATGTCTAACAATTCCTCCGCCGCCGATGTCGACCCGCTCTCGCTTCTGCCGCCTTACCTCGACCTCCCGCCCCACCTCTCCGCCCACAAATACTTTTTCGTCTGCACGCTGACAGTCGCAGCCTGGGACACCCTCGTCCTCTCTCCCCGTACATGGAAGCTCTTCAAGAGCAAAGAATGGCCTCTCATGAAGATCGCCTTCTACTTCCTCCGCCTCCTCATGCCCATCGAATTCATCATTGTCGGTGCGTAGCTACAAACCACACATAAACGCATCGTCCTAACTCCTCTTATAGCCGTCGCATTCTTCGATACAAAATGGACGACAGAGATGTGCCAAAAATTCTTCCTCTTCGAGCCCATCCTCACCGCCATCCTCGTCTCCGTCTGCTCCGCCGTCCACCTCATCCGTGTCCGCGCCATCTATGACAAATCCCAGCAAATCACCATTCTCCTCGGCACGCTCCTCCTCGTCCAGGTCTGCATGATGGCCGTCGCTTGTGGCTTCTACCATGGTAAATCCCCTCCGCTAACTCGCCAATCAGCGCTGTGCTAATTCGTTTTGGCAGTCGTTCCCGTAAAAGACCCCTCGCAAGGCTGCATCGCCGGTCCGAAGCACAACTGGGTCGGAATCTACTGGGTCGGCCCCACCCTCTTCTTCACCACTACCTTCGGACTCGCCCTCGCGCGCTCCTTCCAGTCCCGCGCCCAGCGCCCCATCGGCCTCTGGAAGCTCATGCTCCGTGATGGATTGAACCTCTACGGCGTAAGCACCTCCTCCCTTAACCTAACATAATGCAACCGCTAACGCCCGCTCACAGGCCGTCTGGATCGTCAACATGGTCAACATGCTCTTCTGGTTCATCGTCACCCCCACCGGACCCGAAGACACCATCAAAACCATCGTCACCTCCATGGCCGCCGTCCTCACCATCACAATGACGATGCGCATCATCCTCTCCGTCCGCGGCACCCTCGTCTCCGGCGGCTCCTTCGCCGGCTCTTCCTCCGCCCCCTCCTCGCACTCGCACAGCCGCTCCGCAAACATTCCCGGCGTCGCGGCCGCGCGCTCTGCGGGCACCACTGGCCCGGTGTTCAGCATCAACCCCGTTGCAAGCCAAGGGAGACAGGCGTTCAACCTTGAGGAGATTAATGGCAAGCCGGAGGCGGACTGGGACCACGATGGGAAGAGCAGCGTGAACGGAGGTGTTGTGGAGGGGAAGACGGAGGGTCTTACGGGCGCGCCGGAGCAGGAGAGCGGGATTGGCGTGAAGGTGACGGTTGAGAGGCAGTTCCAGTGAGGGGTTAACGGTTGTTGTTGTGTGCCTGCTTTAGGGCGGGCTTGTGCGCGACTGGCGGGCTTCTATGCGCCTGCTGCAGTGCGGCGTAAAGTAAAGTGTACATTATGGTACAATGTCTTCCTCCATCTCCCCATATCTCCTCCGTCTCCTGATTTATTGTGCTCCATCTCGTATTCTTTATTTTTGCTTTCATACCTCTATTTGCTTTCTATATCGATAATCTACTGCGCTCTGCAGGGTAGGTTACATACTAGCTATTAGTTATTACTTAGCTGCACATACATACATACATATACATACATTCAAGATGAGGACTGTATCGTTAAACCTCCTGTGATTATGATTTATCGCAATACATATTGGAAGGGATGTAAATTACTAAATGTTGGGATTATGGGTTGTACGTGAGGTGTTTTTTTCTTTTAAGTATGTACGTAGGATTGCAATGCGATGCGCATGGGATTATGCATGAAGTTATGTCACTGCACCACCAAGTAGCTAACTTCGATGAGCACCAGCGGCCGGCACGCAGCAGTCCGACTCTGAAGTCCAGCGCACGGTACACATACTGTTACGAACGCCACAATCACGCCCACAGGCCAGCACTCAGCCCTGATCCCCACCCCAATGTCTCATGCTCCAGACCATCAGTAATGCGAGTAAAACACCAAGCCCAGCACGAAGACCCGAACCGCGAACCACCGTCAGCATCACCCGCACTACCATTAGCCAAGCCCGGGATCATTTGCGCATGCCAGGCGCGAGCAGGAATGGGCCGACCGAGAGCGTAACGATCGAATTCACGATCGGATTAGCCTAATTCGTCTAAGTCCATCGAAGGCGATTGCGGGCGATCGGCACATGTGGCGTTTTGCAGTCTGTGTTCTGGAAGCGGCGGGAAGGAAGGATGCTTGGCGGGGTGGGCGGGGGATGGAGACGGGGTAAGGATATGGTTTTTTTTTTTTTTTTGGCTCGTTGACTAGGGTGTGAAGGGAAGAAGGAAGGTAAGGGAGGCTCTTAGGTCTGATATATTTACGAGGAAACTAACACCCAACGAGCTGTCATATAGCACTTAGGGGACGAAAGTACGTTTGGGTTCAAGTTGGCGAAGGCAGTGGTTCAGACGAGAGATGGGTGGGTTGAGGCTAGGGCAGGGTAGGGAGAAGTAAGGAGATGTGCGTGTATTCTGGAGTCGTCGACTTGGTCTACGGAAGGCTGTGTCGAAGATTAATAGCTATACAAAATATCCGCCACTGAGCCTGAGGCCTGAGGGAGTGTGCCATTTTAAGACAATTTATCCTTGCGGGTACTAGTTTCTGGGGCACGCCCCAGTAGTATTACGGCTGAGGCTCGTTGTCATTTACTCGGTGGGGGTCCAGTTGAAGTCGTCAATATGATGCAACAGCGCTCTCAGCTCTACATAAGTGGCGAGATCTTGTTCTCCTTGCCTTGATTTATTTTTGAAATCGAGGATGGTGATTGTCAATGGACTCCAAGTTAGGCTTGGGGTCGAGATGAGGAAGGGAGGCATGAGGGACGTGATAATTGTTTTCTGATTTCTGCCGATGTAGGAGAGGTAGAGAAGGACAAAAAAATGCAGCGTAATTTCTGCCATCCATCAACTCTTGAGAGTCTACACGAAGGTGGCATTCGAGCGATAGTTTCAATGGACATCTCCGCGAGTCGGAAATGGACTCGATTCGAGTTGGGCTAAGCGTGTCCAGTAGTGTACCTCGTGGCGGGACCGGGAAGTTATTGTTTTCGCTTTCCGAGTCGTTTGAGTTCAGGAGTCGACGTGTCGTCGAAAACTCAGAACAGTTTAAATTCCGCACGGAACGATGAAATAAAATAAAATCATACAGATGATTCTCGATCTTGGTATAATCAATCAATGCAGCCATAAAATGTTCAAGTAGGTTTGAACAACCCGGACCATTGGCAGGGCTCGTCATTCGAATGGTCAAAAAGCTGTAGCCCCACGGGGGGGTCGAACCCCCAACCTTGAGATGATCACTTTACGTCATTTTAGTCCGTTAAGGACAGCATGTAAGAGTCTCACGCTCTACCGATTGAGCTAGCAAGGCGGTATGAAGTTGCGAATCCATCGAGACCCTGTCAATGGGGTGAATGTACTCGGTCCCGAGTTGCAGGCCTGACGCCGGAGGAGCTTTCCGTCGTTAATCAATCCACAGCTGCCCGAAAGAGCGTAGAATACTATTACTGTGAGAATACGTTAATATGAGCATGGATCCGTACAATGACTCCAAGTGAAGCTAGCTAGCCTACCGCGAACTTGCGTCAGAATTTGCACCTTCACGTCCTCCCCAGGGTCCGATCGAGTCTATCGCAGACTTGTAGCGATAATATTATGAATACCTAAAGGAAGATAATTTCTTAAGATTTAGCTCGATTTTCTGTGAGAGTGCGAAAAGTGATAGTAAATTAGCTTTTCCCGCCCTTCCGCCACCCATAAGCAATGTGGCATTTTAATCAGGAAAATCCTGAACGAATCTCTTCCAGAGACTATCTGACTTCCTGGGCGGTGAATTAACATCCTTAGCCACCTGACGTCCCACTTCTCTCGAGGGTGGGATTTTAGGTCGAGTTATTGGCGACTTAGTGTTCGGATGCAACTGTCAGTGTATATGCGTCTTCAGGTTGGCAGAATTTTGTTTTGATTTTTGAGGTTAAATGTTTAACTGCTTGGTGAACTGACGAGACGACTTGATTTCTGATTCTCACAATAGACCGGTGGCATTTTACTTACACATTAGCAAGTTCCAGACAAATCCCATTCACAATTTGAGATATATCCGTTAAGTTACTAAGTACACATACGTAACTATCAATTTATCGGTCCTCGGTATCAATTATGATGGTCGACAGAGCGTGGTAGGAAAACGATGGCGGATATCTCGCTGGTACTCGGTGCCACCAGGCTCAGGTCCACTGCCGAGAGTCTAGGGGATAAACATTCGGTTACTTGCAGCCTCTCCGTACAGAGACAATGGGCCTAGAGTAAAGTCATGGCCTTCTGGTACATTCTCGGCGATCGACAGGGTCGGCTATTCTAATATAAATACGCTTGGAGAAGATGAAAATGTACACCGCGTCTCTTCTTACCCCGCTATAACTTCCTTCCAGCTCCCTTTCCAGCTTCTAGGTTATAGCCAGACAGGAAATAATCCAGACATCCTCCGCCCATCGACATCTGAGTCGCATTTGATTTTGAGCATACTGCTTAACAGTGGCGTCATGGAAAAAGTTGACCAACTTGAAGGGCTTGAGAAACTGAATGAAGATATTATGAGGGCTCTTATACTCGATGTTACACCTGAAATGAAGACTATGCGGACACTATCCCAGGTTACGAAGCGACTGCGTTCAGTCGCCACAAAGCGCTTGTTTGCCAGGCAGAGGTGGAGCATCAACCGGGGTCGTATAATCCCTAAGAAGGATAAGGATAAAGAGGATGAAAAGGAGGTCCCAGCCGTCGCAAAAACGAGGGATCGCTATCCTCCCAGGCATGTAATAATTAAAGTAAGATACATATGCATCTAAACACGTATATATTCGAATAACGACGAGACAGACAAATATATTATCCATTCATTGTACCGGTTCAGCTATACTCAATGGTGCTATCGATTTGGAGCTTGAAGCTGTGTTTTCTGGACTCATCGGGGTGCGAACGGTCCTCGTCCATGGCAATCACTGGCAAAGTGAGACATTGATACCTCTGCTTGCAAAGATTCCCAAACTAGAAGATGGGTCATGGTTCAATGCGGCATTCCAAGATACCAGTATTGAGCCATTGACGGGCCTCAAATGCCTGTATTTTCAGTACAAAGAGGATGATGGGCACTACCTTTCGCCCCACCCAGATCACCCGCAGCTTCAGTTACAACGGGGTGAAAATGTCCTTCGCCAGATTATTGCGTCCTCACAGACACTCTCAAGTATATCGTTGGACGGCGTGCTTTTGCCGCACTACCACATTTCCTAATCTGACGGCATTCGCACTGGTCATCCCAATAGGGTTCCTCGAGATCAGGAGCAAGTTACATTTTTTTAATAACCCACCCAAGTTATTTTGGATAGCACCGAGGCTAGAATATCTGACACTCTGACACAGTGATTCCCAATACTTGATAATGCCTCTAGACAAGTTCAAGCCGGCGGTGGATAGAAGCACAATCCCCAACCTTGTCTCCTTAACCGTACACAATGTCACTGATACAGACGGTGACCTCCTATCCTCCTTGCCTCGCACATTTTGTTTCCTCAGTCTGCCGATGGATACATATCCGAAGCAGCTTAGGGGCCCCTCACGATACGTATGGAGTGGCACGCTACCCTCCTTGAAAATGGAAGATGTACTGCGATTCCTGGTTTCTCTTGTCAATTTGGAAGAACTGCGAGTAGCTGCCAGGGGTGTCGTATCTCCCACGCAGTTTTCAGTGTTTATTGAGGCTCTACCCAAGTTGAAGATATTCGAACTGCATAATTGGCCATTTGAGGATTTTCCTAAGAATTATAACACCGTAAGGAGATTTATGATCTTGTTACTTCGATAACTCATGTTCTTGCCACCCTCTTAATCAGAATGATTTTAGAGCAGTAATCAGCGGACCTCAGACCGTAGAAGAATTAAGGCTAAACCTAAATTTATCAGATATGTTTCATTTTCCCCCTCATAAGGAGGCACTATTCCTCGCATCCTACAAATCTGCGCTGAATATATCGCCGCAGATGGTCCATCGAGGTTACGGAGAATAGGGTTCCCGAGCCATGTCTATAAAGATTACGGAGTCAAGTACGTCCATCGTAGGTATTGGGACACCTATGACTTTGTTCGGGAGAGTAGCAAAGATTATTACAGGCAATACATCTAGATCAATCCAAGGACGAGTTCACGTATGATAGGTGCGCCGAGATCATGATTTCCCCCGTCTCCATACGATACTAATTTAGTCATACCACCAGATTGACTTACTAAACGACTCCGGACTCGGAGTCATCAGCAATGACACTGAATTGCTAGCAAACAGCTCTTTTCCCTTTAATATGACGTATGAGACTCCGTTTATCTTCATTTAAATAACCGTTCGTATGAATCCGCGTGTGTCATTGTGACTTTTGTATCACCAATTTAATCACGTTACACCGTACACGTTAATAGTAAGCAACAACGTGCAATCTGATTCAACGGTGTGATTCGAGTCCAGTAGGAGTGAGCTTAGCACTCCACCCTGTGCCTTCGTGGCGAGACCGCGGAGCAATTGCAAATGACGTTGGGAACTCAGAACACAGTTCTGTAAGGAAGGTCGAATGATATGGATTCAGATGATTCACTGTTGAGACATCGATTCATCCTTCGAGAAAGGTCTTGCTATAATTAAAGCATTAAAGTGTAAGGAATACAACCCGGATCGCGAGCGGTTTGAGCGTGGATCGTCATGATTTAACTTGTTAAAAAACTCTAGTCCTACGGGGGTGGTCGAACCCCCAACCTTGAGATTTACATAACTCACAATACAGCCAGTTAAGGCATATATTGCATGTAGGAGTCTCATGCTCTACAGATTGAGCTAGCAAGGCGGTGTGAAGTGTCCTCGGGTGTACTGGTGACTGAAGCTCTCCTTCCGTAATCTACAGCTATCGAAAGAACGACGAATACCAATACAGTCAAGGCAAGGTCCTTGTCCCAGGATATCCTAGAGCCTCATTCTCCATACTTTATGTCATTTTTTTATCTGAATAATATGATCATAATCTATACTATAATATGAAAAAAGACGAGGAGCAATTGAGCTACTGCTGCCTGAGATATAACACATAATCTAGGAGATATTAAGCATGTTCCGGGCAAACCAAAATATTTTGACTCTTTGGCCTCATTAAATCACACAAATACTTTCAATTTATCTTACACAATGAGCCTATAGCGCTGTAAATTGAAGAACCTGCCAAGAAAATATAACATTGAATGGTATTCAAGTGTGGGATGATCAATTTCCGATGATAGGTGATGAGAGTGTGACACTACCGTACAACATGCACACATGCACTCATACTATAATTCTATGCATATTGACAATAATATTTTATAGTATATCACATATGATTAATTTTTAATTTAATTAGTGCCACTAATGTATATTAAAGACAAGGATAGGCCAATTGGGCGTTGGGACAAGGAGTGGTTTGTCACATTCTGTGACAGCAACTCTCTCCCAAGCCAGTACCTCCAAACACTGGTGAAATCATCCAATTATTTTATGTAACATACTTTGATATGTACAGTATCCGAAAATCAAAACATATCATTGAAGACTTTCGAAAAAAATATTTGAGAGCCCGATTTCATAGTGTTGGGACAAGGATCGCGCCTTGACTGTACTGTGGTTAAATCTCGTCGACTTCGAACCTTGAGACTTTAATGTTCATTAATCATTTCCATACCCGGTTGATCTCTGTGGAGGAGAAAAGAGCAAAAATATCTTCCGCGCCGGGGAATCGAACCCCGAGCTGCTGTGCACCTTTCAATATGAAAGACAGCGATGTTAGCCATTACACCAGCGCGGACACATTAATTAATCCTACGAGTACCATGAGGTTACATCATAGTAATATGACAGTATCCCAATTATGAAGGATAATGGAAGGTCGCATGCCTATCATTCCAATCCGAGTAAAAGAATAGCCTGAATAATCCAACTGGATGTCATGAGAGCTGAATAGGAAACTGGTGCCTCTTCTAATTCAAATTTACAATACTTCTACAAAGTAAAGGAATGCCGGTTGCTACTCAATGCCAAGAACCCCAAGTGCCACTGATATACCCATTACGTCCTCAACTCAACTGAATACTCTATTCTATTTAATTTTAAATTCAGTTGGCACGCTACTTAGATGCGAGCTCGATATTCAGAAGACGTTACGTTACTTACACTGATGAAGCCTCTCGGACGCGAATTCCTAATGGGTTCCCAGAGACCGCAGCAATATTTCAATACCGCCTCGATTCGTACCTCGGACTTCTCACTGTGCAGTAGGCACAATCCATGAAAATGAACACATATGTCAATGTCCATCCAACCCACTCCAGCTCTCCAGGCTTCGACCTTCGACTTTATCTCCACAAAGCATAGATATCACCTCACTTATACCCTCGTGATCACATAGTTGGCTCAAATATCTAACAAGCATAGACAGAAATCAAAGCCTTGCATAATGAGAGAAAAGCCAGAAGATCAGTCCAGTCGACTCTGGTGCCTGTTCCCATCACAGGTTTGATCATCTCTTGATGGTGATATGAATTATTGACTGGAGTGAGAATGCTTTCGGGGGACATCTATTCATGGATGCTGGAGCAGATGACATAAGATCTTTATATTTTTACTTCATGAGATTCCGACTAATGGGGAAGAGCGGATATTTGGAATTGAGAAAGGGAGGGAGGATTAAGGTGCGATACTTATACCTCTTGCTGTTCTATCTCGACTGAGATCACGGTGGCAATATATACATTAAGTACTCGTTATGTGGCGGCGTTATACAGGGACGACATCAATCAGGATTTGGCCATGGGCGGGTTAGGTTGGGGACGTCGAAGTAAGGAGTGATCAGATTCTGTTAATGGAGGAGAGTTAATGGCGGGAGGGTAGGGAATCGATTCTAGTGACATACTTTGTGAATGATGGACGCAAGAACTGATGGAGGAGAAACGGATATTGGTATTGCAGTCCGTCGACAAAGCAATTGTGCGCACCAAGTTTTCGATTCAGCGAGCCAATTAAGAACGCGGGAGCACTCTAAATCCTTCGCTTTCATACGAAGATAATGGCATCTATTATAATCAAAGGAAAATCTCATTGATCACCTTGGCAGACCTTGCTCACATCATGTCTAACTGAATACTTACTCTTGCATATATCCACCGCTCTTGCTTTATCTGGAAATATGTAGTAGCTGCGGCTTCTAACCTATGGCACTCCTCTATTCTGGTAAATCACCCTTGGCTCTTCAGTGGCTCTTTGGATTGTTCCAATAGATTGCAGTTATTGGGAAGGTTTGTAAGGAAATACACTGGCTAAATCGTGTCTTTGACTGCCAAACATTCTCTGACACATTGACATGTAGTGAGTGATGGGTGGAAGAATTGAAGCAAACAGTGTACAAATTAATCGCTTTCATAATCTGAGAAAAATAAGAATGGCAGGAACCCAGAATAGTACGCACTCACGCCTTTATCGGTTATTTTCTGTCCCAAGGCCGATACCCTCTGCACGACTGTACAGCTGTACAGCTGCTCAATCTTTCTAGGCCCAATTTTGTCCGAAGTATCTTAATAAACCCCTTGGGCAATAATTTGACTAAGATATGAGAGGAGTAGCCACGAGTAAGCGGCGCACTTGGGAAAACGCGGCAGCATTCAAGCTATCTATTTTTGCATAACCTGAGGTAGGCTTGCGCGTTTGAAAGGCAATGCAAGAAGATGGATACAGATACAGATGTATATCATAGAGGTATTTGATTTTATAAATAAAGACAACGCAAAGGCAATTCTTCCCATTATTTTGGGGTGTCGCGCCTCCATGCAACGATGATATTGTGTATTTTTGTCAGCACGAAACTCGGATCTTGACGGCATCCTATGAAACATCAACCAAAGTTTACTCACTTCCCTGAATGGGAGTACTTCGGAATGAGACAGCCTCACTGAGTTAACCGGTCAGTTAATTGCTAGAAAGGGAGGAATGTGTGATATTGGAGACATCGGAGTTTTCAACTGAGGCATCTGGACCAGTGGTGTATGTGCCTTGCAGTTATTCTTAGGGCCTTTATTATACAGTATAAAGGCAACTTCTCTGCTACTGGTTTTAAGCAGGATTTAATCCAGGGAAACTCAGGGGGTGAATTATCTCCATGGATTTGTCTCCAGCCCTAGATGATAGCCGTATGTGCCTTTATACACTGGCCACCCTCTTCTATGCGTTTAACTTCCAACGCTAGTTCTAGCTGGACTAATGGTCACCAGCTATGCCACCGTAGCTAGTCTTTCGTTCATGGTCTATGAGCATGGTCAGTCCAACTTTTACAAAACAAATAAGAGTACTCATATCCCTGCGGTGTAGGTTTGATATTTTCCGCCGAGGTTTGGTCATTCTACATGTCATTACTATATGGCGCTAACAACGGTTCCAAGGTGGAATATATCTGGAAAGCAAAATGGTCATTGATGAAAGTACTTTATCTGTCGGTATGTTTCTTACTGCCATCGAATCAAATACGCGCAGGCAGGATTATCTGATTGTTGAATGCAACTCACAGGTCCGATATATTCCTGTTTTAACGGTGGCATTTTTTGTCTGGGGTTGGTGCTCTCTTCAGATTGCCGGATACTGGCATTGCGTACTTATAAGTTAATCAGGTCTCCTTGGTTCAGTTGGCTCGCCGTCGGTTAGCTTTTATTATTCCTTGCGGTTACTGGTGACGAACTAAAAGACTTGCTCTCCCACAGTTGTGAGAATTTCAGCCAGGTTCAGATTTATCCCGAATCTGATGATTACTTTTTCGTCCTAGTTGCACAGCCTTCCTGTATATTCAGTTCACAATGTGAGCCACATGATTTTCTCTAAATATCAGAGCCAGAGGTAGTTAAATGTATTGTACTCAGGACAGTGGCAATTTCATTGCTTACCGAAGGTGCGTACAGTCACTTAGATATTTGGACTCGTCACAAACCTATCGTTTCGCACAGTGGCTCTAGTGATTAGAGTATGCCTCTGCGTCAATGTGTCATCTAGTCTATAGCTCTTACCTACCCACGACTGGTCAGGTCTATGCTGTCTACCGTAGGAAGCGGAAGGTGCTGATCTTTCCAGGATGCTGCCTCGTCGCAGCACTGATTGGAACAGCGCTGAGTCTTCTTAAATTACCAGGTAGTAAGTGTCTACTATGTTAGAGCATATTTATAGTACCTGATTAGCCTCGGCGAATCCTAGGTGGACCAGCACTGTTGGTACTTGGTCCAACACCCATCTGCGTTATGATTCAACCACAGCATTTCCTATTCATTACAGTGCCTACTAACACAGCCTCATGCGAAACTATTCTTTTGGGGATGATGTTTCTTAAGGTCTGGGAAGGCTATAAACATAACAGGACTACCTGTCCACTACTCAGAATGATGTTACGCGATAGGTGCGTACTATTGGGGAACGTCATGAAGCCGCGTTGATTAATTGACATGCACAGCGTCATATACTTCCTAGGGTAGGAATCTACCTCTCTCCTACATATATCCTTGTTCTAATATAATTTAAGCATCCTAATCGTCACTCTGGTTAATATCATGACTTGGAAGCTAATACATACTGGAGGTTCTTCCATGATTGCAATAGGGCAAGTACTCAATCCTATCTTCCGAGGCTCGTCGACTAAACACTTGGCTCCGAAATTTAGATGGTTACAGGCTATCCCATCAGTACTCGCCAGTCGCCTGGTTTTGAACATGAGAAAATATGCGAAAGGAGAATTGAGTACCCCTCTAACCTCGTTATCTCTCCCTCTTTATCCCATCAACCTTCGAGATGGGATTTCGTACTAGGGGTGGATACAAGACTATACTGAATTAAAGTTCTCTCAGCATATCCCTTGTTTTAGTTATTACGCACCTGTACTATGTCCGAACTTGAAGCTATGATTCTTTCTTTTTGAATAAGTACGAGTTGACAGATAAATATGCACTCGAGTCGCAGTTTATTATGATATGGCAAAAGTTGCGGATCCTGAATATATAGAACTCGACAGAAGGAAACTAAAATGCAATCACGTAAACAAACGGAAACAATATACTTGGAAGTGATTTAAAGAGAATTATGCTCGCTATGGCCGCTATATAGCCTCTGTAGCATTTGCTAGGTTTCCTGATGCTTGGTGACGCCGACTTCAGTTGGATGAGGAATTATGGGACCGCTCTGTACATGAGGGGGCCTTTTGGCGTACGTCCGATTGCTTTGTTAACCTTCCGCAAGCTAATGCTACCCTTTAGCGTCTGTTTCTATTCACAGTGGATCCAAGGGTTATCCAAAGGTTATTATCCGCATTTGTATGTCATTCGCTTAACAACTTGCAAAGTAGGCTTTGAGGTACCTACTAAATAGCCGGGGTTATCGCTTTCCCAAGTCACAGAATATGAGGTTCTTAGCTCGGTTGGTCACCGGTAAAGGAATTGTCTGGGCCGAAGGTACAGGATTCAAATGAAACGCTTTGAAATTCCATTCGACCTTTAATTTTACTACTAGGTGATTAACGTGCGTGTCAACGAAAAGTTATGGAGCCGCATTTTCAAGTGTCTCTGTCGCAGCATTCCTGTCTGTTTTTCAGGAGAAAGGTCATCTTGTGCGTCATCATCATCAATATTTCCTAATTACTACAATACATTTTCATAGGCTGTTGCTAAATGGCGTGACATCATCGCCCAAAATGGAGGAATTCCTGTCGTTCTGAATGTCCACTCGTGGCTAGCTCGAATAACTCTAGATGCTATCGGCGCAGGCAATTACCAAATGTGTATTTAATAACTAATTTAATTGATTGGTTTAACTAGCTATGGACTATGATCTAGGATCCCTCCAGGGCAATGAAAATGAACTCGCCAAAGTGTACGAAAATCTTTTGTGCGTCTAATATGCAAATTATTCCTCTTCCAGCAACTAATAGCCTCATTGATTGATAGTGCACATGCCCATTATAATTGGGGCGATGCAGATATTGTATTCTTGGATGTGGTCGGGTATCTTCCTGAATGGATAATTGATTTGCTTCGGAACAGTCCCGATAAGAGGTCGAAGTGATTGAAGAGATATTTCGCACTCGCACATCGTGTTGCGAGGACACTAATTTCAAGGCAAATGAGCCTCCTTGCAGCTGGCAAGGAAGGTGGAAAGGATATCATGAGTCTTCTGGGTATGTTTACTTGGTGCTATTTCGAATGCTAACTGAGGTTGACTATACGATACAGTGAGCGCGAAGCACTGGTCGGCAACAATCAGTACTGAAGATCTCGTTGCCCAGCTGACGTAGGTAATCTTCTGACTCGCGAAAAATCAGGAATTGAATTCGCCTGTTTAGAACACTTTTATTGGCTGGTCATGAGACTATGGCCTCAACCATGAATTGGCTTTTTTACGAGCTGTCTCGCCATCCGGATATTCAAATTAAACTCAGAAAAGAGATTATAGCAAGGATCAGAAGAGTTTAGGGTTCAGGATTTTGAGTCCATGCCCCTCCTACAGGCTATTCTCAAAGCTATAGCCATTTCTCTTCATGATATCGAACAGCAACCTGTTGATACTCGGTTAGGAAGTATTAAGATATCACCCTATACAAGCACGCACTACCCGTACAGCGGGTCAAGGTGATATCATTCTCTTATCAGAAGCTCAGAAAACGACAGACGGGAAGACCATCACCGAAGTAGCGGTTGAGAAGGAGCAACGAACCATCGTCTCTTTTGATGCATATAATAGGTTATGTATGTTCCCAATATAAATCTTTTCATGCTAATCCTAGCAATATCACAGGCTTACTAGTATTTGGGGTGAAGATGCCCACGTGTGGAACCCGGAACGTTTCTTAAATGACAACGGGACGAAGACGAAAACCGGCCTAGGCGTGCTTTCCAACCTGTACGTCACAAAGGATTCGACCATATCACACGTTGATTTTAAGTTGTATTAGCTTAACATTCAGTAGTGGCGAACGTAGCTGTATTGGGTAAGGGACCTGACATATCTTATCTCCACTTCTGCTTATTCCTCCGTTCATATTTAATAGGTGGCGATTCGTGTACGTCTCGATGGCATGGCTAATTTCATTTCTCTCATTAGTCCTTGTTTTAGTATCCTTGAAATGCAAAGTACACTTTGTGCACTGATCCCCAACTTCAAATTTTCCTCTCCACCGGGAAATGTGGTGATTTTTCGGGTAGCGAGTGGGTTGATGTTACCAATGGACGTATTTCTATAAAAATATCATTCAACTAGTTTTTTATAATCATGCGATAGGGTCAAAGGTACTGAAAAGCCACAAGTAGAAATACCTCTGACTATATCCACTATTGTTTAGGCTCTTCTAAAGTAAATATATGCCATCTTTGGCTCAGTTAATACAGTTGGATAATTATCGTACTGTATCTTTGCAATACGCAGGTTCAAGTTTATCTAAATATAATAAACATCCTCTAAACTACGGCAGTGTGTGCCATTGAATAATCTATTTGACTGCTAGGATTTATTCTTTGCATGACTCTTCAATGCCCTTAAACTCGATCGTCTCGAAAAAAAATAATGGGATCATTCATCATAAACTAATTAGAACATTCCAAAGCATTAACGAGTCAGAGGAAGGCTTTCCCAGTCGGACAGTCGTATTGAATTTCTCTTCAACTGCCAAAAGCCGCAATGGCTGTAGCAAAGGCGGTGTCCAAGGAATTCCTGAGAGCAAAGATCATAGAGGGGGGCACGATAGGGTTGGCGGGAGTGGAAATCTAACACAAGCAGATGGTTAACACGTATGATAAAGTGTGGGAGTAAAATGCACTAACCGGCGCAACAGAAGCCATGGCAGTCGCAATATTCTACAAGAATATCAAGGTTAGGACGGATTAGCCGCTATCTCAAAATAGGTATTTACATCGGTTAAGGTTCTGAAGGTTGTGAGTCCCAAAAGCGCTGCACCGGGTATAACTGATTCAAGACTAGTCTTCTTGGAGACCATTAGGTTAACCACAGTGATTGAAGCGCTTTCAATATCCTGAGAAGTTGCGAGTATGCTGATGGCGGTAGGATTGGGTATGGTACCGGATACAGACTAGAGTATGACAATGCTTAGTGAAATATGATATGACTATATGAAGACCGCCTACTTGGAAATCAGCCGTGGATTGTGCGAGATCACCAGCCAAAATCAAGGCGTTTAAACCGATCGACTATGATATAATTTGTTATGATGCCCCCCCGAAGTTCAATGTAGCCACTTACGACAAGGTCAGAAAAAGCAGCACCGGACGTAGGGAGAGCATTAATGGCGCTAAGAAGAGCATCCTATAAGGCATTATGAGTCAGTATGCCAAGGTTCGTTTATGTAGGACCGGTTATTACGATATCTGCAGTGACTAAAGATAAACTTTGTTCCAAGTCAGAAACGGTGGCTCGTTTCAAGATATGAGAGGGTGGGGATGCGATAGCT
>KN837207.1:375379-396717 GCA_000827215.1 Sphaerobolus stellatus SS14 | reverse complement strand
ATCCAAATAGCCTCCGCTTAAACCTCCCTAGTCGATGTTCCGTGACTACTAGAAGTAAAGAAAATATTAGTAAAGAAATCCTGCCAGTAGATCAGCAGATTAGACGTTAAGATGTGCCAGCAGAGAGATAAGAGTCGTAGGATAGGAGAGAAGAGTAGAAATGGACTTTGCAGGAAGATGCCTTGAGATTGCTTCAAGAGGGACTTTCGAGGGCGGCGAGTCCAAGAGCTCTAGAGAGTAGCTAGATTATTTAGCCCCGTCAGAGTGATGTAGAGAAGCCCTAGAATTGCAGCACACTCTACAGTTCGGGATGAAGATGACAGCAAAGTGGACGCAGTGGATGGTAGTGGTGGTTCCACTTAGAAAGACGAAGGCAGTCGGAACTGCACGTGACTTGTTGAAACCTTCGCTTCGCAGCTTTGCATGGGATCTTGAAGGGAGACGAAGGTCAGGGAGAGTTAAGCGAGCTTTAGCGATCTTTAGCGATCCGTAGCAGCCCTAGGGCTAGATAGTGCTAGATAGCAAATCAACGAGCTAGGAAGACAATTAGCCGCTCGTGTCAACTTTCCTGATGCGAGTTTGTTTCTAAGAACAGTGTTGCCAACATTCCCTATCCACCTGGACTGTTGGCCGATAGCTCCCTCATACTGGTCAATGACGCCGCTTACCCTTTTATTCAAGCAAGGCCTGGTGGTATCCGTGGTCCCTGTCCTCACTGAATACCCTTGCATCTCATGGGCTAATTAAATTATCATAGCTCATTGGAACTAGATTAATGCATTTTATTGGTATCTTCCCAGAAATGGTATTGCTAAGTCCAACCAGATCGTCATTGCTGTGATGGAAGGTACATTACTCCTTTTTTATACTAAAAATTAATTCTTATCTGTGCTTCGCATATAGGTCTGAACTTAGGAAATGATTTCACGAAATTCTTGGTCTATCAGGCTCATTTGATGAACGGCAACCTCTCACTAACCTGATAAGTATTGGAAGGAAAACTCCAAACACCGGTTCAGACCCACCAAACCCTGCTATTGTAGGTGGTCTTAGCCAGCATGGTACTTTCGAAGGTATATTTGATTAATTTTCCCATAAGTATCTGGAGCTGATATAATATACAATAATATACGACACACAGGTGACACCAGTATGACTCGTGTCGACGCTTACTTAGGAAACCAAACTGTGTTCGACGAGACACTTTTCCAGCAAATATGTTAAATAATAATGCATTCACTACGTTATATTCATCCTAATATCTGCAGTTCATATCTTTTGCTACCAATCTTGGTGTTAACGGCACTTGCGACCTTAACGCCACCGCCGAGCTCCGTTATTAACGTCTACAAGACTCCCTTTCAAACAATCCCAAGCTCGTATTCACTTCCCCTCGCATTCTCTCTGCCTATTCCGAGGCCGTCTTTCCCACCTTTTCCGTCAATGGTCGTCTTAACAACCGCCAATTAACGATCGACGCTGCTCGTAGCTTCTTCGATCCCCAGATGATGCCCAATGACTTCTACGGACAGCCAGCACCCGTCAACTTCAGCACCATCGAACCTCTCGTTAAAGAAATATTCAACAAACATCCCTTCACTCCTGGTGTTAACAAAGGAACGAACAACTTCGTGTTGATGCCCAACACACCTGCTCTCGGTGATTTTTGCGGAATATATGAAGATATTGTTGCACGCATTATTCCCATCCAATATCCCAACCCCACGGATGCACTCAGGACCGCTATTAACACGAACCAGGATTTCTTGTTCGAAGCTGTTATGCTGAACATAACTGTACTCAGGTCTTCCCTTATGGCATGGATTAAGAGGACATGATATGATATGATGACCTTCCGATCTCGCACAGCGTTTAATTATTTGTATTCTTTCGGTAAAAGGAGGTGTCCTGGGTGGACTTCTAATTCCTAGTATTCGCATCTGTCAGTTGTTGCTCGGTACCTTCAATACCACTCGGTGCTCATTTGATGTGAATCTGAAAACAATTGTAAAAATGAGTACGTAAGAACCAATGTTCGAGAAGCAAGAGCTTACCGCCGCAGAGACATTGCCAATCTGGGAAAACTACTGTCTGAAAGCAGGGGTACATCGACAAATAACTCTGATCGCTGCATAGAAGTAGAAGCTGCGTGTATCCCTTCTCAACCTGTTTACAAAACGCCAGTAATATACATTTTTGGGGAAGATTTCAGAGCCGATTTTACTACAAATGGTGGACACCATGGTTATTGAGCTTTCTTTACGCTGTCCTGTAGAAAATGGTTCCCGAGAATCTTTTATTTGCGAACTTTTATCTAACAATTTACTGTCTGGCGGAAGAATATTTTAGTTGAAGTTTATCAGTTGTAAAATGCACCAATAAAAAAAGTCTGCAATGTATAAGCATTTAGTACTTGTCAGACTGTAGATTTTACGAATATATTTTACAGCCTCAAGATCTCAATCTCTGGTCAGATTGTCCACTTGTCAATGCTATGAACAGTTGAGCTTTTACCCAGGTTTTTCCACTAATATGCTTATGTTATGCATTTTTCAGTCTTCAAATCTAGCATTTTCCGGATTCCTAAAGCATGCAAAATGCTTGTTTAAATTTTTATTCTGATTTTACATGATTTTTCCTGTGCTTTTGAAGCCAGCATATCTGTAGGGAAAATCATATATATTTGGTGGCAGGAAATTCCCACATCTTTTCGTTTATGAATCTCCATGCCAAAAGAACAATAATAGCATGATTTTTGTGCCTTTTAGAAATGCCAAACTGATCGGAAGATGTCGCTAAGCGTATCCTTTCTGAGTGATATATAACATCAAAGTCATAATTTCGCTCTGATCTCGCTCTGATTAATTAACAGCGGAAGGTCAGATATTTAGGATATTTTACTGGATTGAAAAGAATGAATGATCGGAACTTTGCATGGGTTTATCTCACATTTCCATTAGTAGAATGACATGCAAAGTCAGGATCAACTGTAAGATTTTTCCTTGACATTTGCATAAGGTGAATACTGATATGCCCCTTGTGAGAGGTCAAGAGGGCCTAGGCACAGAAAGCAGGGCAGAGTCCAATGACAGTCCATGTATACAAGATTAGTAGAATCAGAATAGAAGAATGCTTAGCATGTAGGTTGGCGAGTTTACGTGCGAAAACCGATAGAGATGAAATGGCTAACATCTAGCCAAAATCCGTAAATAGTATCGAATCGACTATTGACCTAAATATAGACTTACGGTAATTAAGGATGAAGCATTCTTGGATGAAAGTAACCTGACAGAATCCAATGTAAACCTTCAAGTCACAAGAAGATTAAACCATCAAATATGGTTAAATTGTCACAGTTAAACTCATAACGTCAGAGCAATCATCGGATTTGCCCTTACGAAACAACTCTTCCGTTCAACAAATTTACAGGTAAGGGTCTAGAAGCACTAATACGATTTCCTGTTCCGAATATCGACATGAGTATAAAACCTGTAATTTCCGGGGAGTCGGGGAAAGCTGTTCGACATCATATGCAATGGCAGGCAGTGTCTGCGCCGTCCTGAATCTGACGTCCACAGGAATGATACCTTTTGTATCAATGTTTCGGATTCCGGGTGGTACTATGTACTTCGGAAGTTGTTGGATGGTAGAAAGGAGGAAATTGGATCGCTACATAGTTACAGGGAATTGTTAAGTTTATGGAGCAGAAATAGGAGATAAGGGGACAAACTCCGACTCGGATATTGATAGCCAGGGGGCGTGCGAAATATGATATGGTCCTATTGTGCTGGTCCATGCAGCATGCTTGTTCTATGTTCCACCATCGCGTCACGTACACTAGCGGGTTTGGATGTTCTACAGGCACACACGATTCTACACACAGTACCCGTCTCCTTTCTCCAGGTTCAGCACATCTGTTTTCCCTGTCGGAACTGCGCAGGAATCAGGAACCTTCATGCTGCAAGTTATCAGTGTCCCTATTAGCATTCAATAGTTCTGCAATAAATCAACAAGTATATTTTGAAACCTCCCAGTGAAGGATCTAGAGCACGCAGTGCAAGCCAGGGTCAGGTCCTGAGTTTGCATTTCTTCACCAGGTATGTATGGCGCTTCCGGATCTCCGTTCTCGTATAGCTAAATCTTTTGACATTTGTCCAGTGTCCGATGCCTTTGATCGAGCCTTCTGCCTCATGCAAGGCAATGTGCCTATGCCGTTCCTTCAAAGAAAAGTTCCTATCTCTTCCTGTCACTTCGACATTGAACGTTACGTCAGTAACAGTCCAGCTAGAAACTGGAAGTTCGATCCTTTGTGTTCTTCTCCTTCTCACATGTGAGTTGTTCTACCGCAGAGCCACAGCCTACTTGACTTTCTTTAGAATGGTCTAGAACCAGAGAATATTGACAGATCAAGCCGATCAACAATTCAATTGTCCTCTTCCATTTTTCTATTGTTGGAACGCAATGACCTGTTGAATAGACCATTTTTCTTACCGAGCATCTGTCTGCCATTCGGGTCTGGTTTGAAACTAAGGAACGGAGGCGGTGATATTTGTGAACGACCTCCGGTATGGGATATCATCAGTCAGCCGCGGTCACAGACTGGCATCAACGATAGTATAAAAGCTGGAAGCTTTCAAGAGAGAAAGGACAAACTGCGAGCTCCACAAACATTCCTACGACATTGGTCATGCTCTCCATCAGCAATATCCTGCCTTCGATTGTACTTGCACTGACAGTCTCTGGTATGTGGTTTATTACTTCCGTTTTATTCTGCTCATTCTGACATTGTATTTGCAATAGCTCAAGTAACGCTTATTGTTCCTCCTGCATTGCAGGGACAGTCTAACCCCAGCAACAATACTCTCGATCTGACTGGAACCGAAACCGACGCGACCAGTATCGCTCAGACAGTCGATATCGTTGACCAGAAGGCGGGGCCGACTGTAGATGCACCTCCAAATCAGCCTGTACCGGAAACCGCTATTACCGCTGTTGACGGCCAGCTGACCAGTGCAGGGACGTCGAAACGTCGTAGTCTTGCTTCCCGCTCTTTGAAGAAGCGTTCTCCATCTGATTATGAACAAATTTTTAATGGAACTGGTACCGACCCCAGTGCCCGAGATGCCTCCATAGAGGGTACTGCATACCTGACTTACACCGTGGTCCCTAACTCCACCTACAATGTTGACGCGTGTCTCTCGTTCTGCGACACTGTTCCCGGATGTGGTAAGTAACTATTAAATTACGAGTAGCCACAGCTGAATTTCTCTGATGATAGTTTTCGTCAATCTCTTCTACGAATTCAACAACAAGCTGCTGGACCGCGTTTTCAGCCAACAGTCTAACCTGAAATGTGCCGCTTATGCCGATATCCACACTGCTGCGGAGAAAACCAACTTCGGAGGACAGCAGTCTTATCCCGCTCCTGGCCCTCTGACCTTCATCCAACAAAGCAGTGGTTTTGCTGCCAAGGCTTTGGTTGAGCCTACTACCCCCGACGGCTACTCCCTTGTCTTCGGCCCCACCGGTGGAGCCAACAACGCACCTGGTGTACGTACAACCCTGCTATTATCTCATGATCTATACTCATAAATCAATGATAGTACATGGGATTCGTTTTCATTGACAAGTACGATGTCGAAGCATGTGCTCAAACTTGCAACACCCGCCAAGCTGATCCTAATGGTGGAGCTTGCGAGTACTTCAACATCTGGCGTGCTGTTGTTAGCGGTATCCCCACGACCTATACCTGCGCTTTGGTACACATTCAATTTTTAACCATCCCGGTGTCGACTGATTTCTTTGGTAATAGTACTTTATCCCTGCTGACAACTCCACTGCCGTCAACTTTGGACAAGGCGACCTCGTCGTGACCTTTTCCCGTGGTTACAAGCGTACTAACTTCGTCGTCGATGGTGGCTTCGAAGGTTTCCCATGCTTTTCCTCCTTCTGCTTCGCAGCATCTTACTCCAAATGGATCGGAACCAGTGCCAGGGGCGGCGTCCTCGATGCCACCATTTTCCACTTTGCTCCCTATGCCCACGCAGGAAATGGTGTTGGTCTCCTCGGCTCCGCAGACGGAACCGATTCTCTCCCTGGAACCCTCACCCCGGCCCACCCATTGACCACCGTTGCAGGCAAGAACTACACTATCAACTTGTTTTCATCCAGCGTGTTCAGTGGCCATCAAGAGGAAGCTGGATCGTTCTTCAAGATTGTCTGGAACGGACAGACCATCCAAACCGTCCGTCCCGGGTTCAGTGACTGGACCTTCTACTCGTTCGCTGTCACTGGTATGGGTAATGATGTTTTGGCCATCCATGGTGGAGCTGCTCCAGCCTGGTCATTCTTCGACGACATCGCCGTCTTTGAGATGTAATTTGTTTCTTAAAGCATAGATATTTTTCTCCTTAGTTGCATTGTTAGGGATTCTAAATTGTGTAAAAAGCTTCCATCATTCCCTTATTTTTTATACTCTGGATTTTTTGTATAATAGGCTTTATGTTTATTAATTGTCATTTTGAAATAGTATTGTATAAGACTTCTCTTCAGGGGCATCCCACGAAGATTTTTGATTGGTGATCAGAATCTCATCACTAAAAAACCAAACACTTACATTGTTTACGAGGAGCTTGCAGCGGCTTATAACCAACTGTGAACGCTTGCAATTTAGTGATGGCTTTTAGCGTGCGAGTCTGACACGAGTCACATTGCTGAGAGTCACCTATGCAAAGGGTGAATAATCAAACATTGCAACCTTACTGGTCATCGTCTCTTTTTAAATAGCTTCTAGAATTCTTGAGTCTGCGGAGTTTGCAATTGTTCCCGTTTTCAATCCTTCATCTGAACTGTCAAAGCTACTTGCAGCGTCTCTTGGTGTTACGTGTTTGTGATCTAGGTCTCTATTAATCTGTTTAGGTACTAGGGCTTGGCGCCGTACCGTAAATGGTTATGGTCGTAAGATGTACGGTCAAATACGGCACAATCAGTACAGTATCCGTAACGTATGCTGGGTTGGTTGCTTACTCGACATGTACGGGAAGCTAATATATCGATTTATTGTCTTTACGATGCCTTTGAAAGTTTCTTTAATCATGAACGACCAGCTAAATTACACGATAAGGGAGCTCGGACTGTTATCGGACCGGAAGAGATGGATGCGAAATGACAACTTAAGAGTAGGAGGCAGTCACGGACCATATAGCCTTGGAGGATAAACAAAAGAAGTTAAGGCAATGTATTTTACTATAATAGTATATAAAACATACCTGAGATCCGAAATAGACAGACAGAAGTTCACAAATTGTGCTTAGCCAGCACTACATGGTACCATATCGCTGCATCTCTACAGAATTAGTAGTCTTCCAAATCCCAAGGTTGCTCTAGCTCATTGATAGCTTCTTTCGGTGATTATTATACGATTTAGTAGTATAGTTTGGACTTCCTGTCGCTCATGAGAAGGATGAGATGATGTTCGAAGCTAGCCGAGAGCTAGCACTTATTACATTGATCAATGATCAAGGCCTAGAACGTCAAACTCCTTCCCAGTCGTCCTCCAGCGTTGACTTCGCGCGGAAAATGGCTAGGGTGGAGTACAAGGCGGATTGATCCCACAGGAGCTCATATTATGTAAGCACTGAAGTAATTACGAGAAAAGGCGGACAAAGTAACGCTGTCGGACACTGGTGTAAGGAACTTACTAACGCCCATACTCACAGACTCGCGTGACAGATTACTGTCACACTCAAGCGCTCGAATCCCAAAATAGTATAAATAGACTAAACTCCTGTAACGTACTTTAGTCTTAGCTTTTCTTACTACAAGATACAGTTGGATTCCGCTAGTTATACTCTTGCTTGAAACAAGTTTATTACCTCGGAAACTCCACTCGCTAAGTACCCGATTTAGACTCATTACAACTGGCTTGCGCGCAGTGCGAGAAATCCTTAGACGCCTCCAGGATTTCAAGTGCTGCGTTCCTCGGAGGCGGTCGCAGCGCGAGAAATTTATGCACTCTAGCCTGTATTTTACGACCGTTGCATGCCCGGGGAGGAGCAGGAGGAGCTCGCGTACCACCACTGAGAAGATTATGGGTTCGAGTCCCATACGTGGCAGAGTTTTTGCTCGATATTCTTTCTCTGAATCCTGATTTGTAAGACTATGTAAGATATTAATGGTTACTTGCACAGACTATTTCGGAGAAAAATATCAATTTTAAATAACCAATGGAGATAGAAATACAAATATATTGGTCCTGATTAGGGTCCAGACGACCAATACGCCGCATCCGAATTAGTGACTGCTGTGCATCCGAGCTCCATTGGTTATACAAGACGTTCCCAGAGCATTTCCTGGCTAGATTCATCAGTAAGCCAATGTAATATGTCATAAGGAGAATGTTCTATCTCGGGGCCTCCTTTATGTTTGGTCACTAGGTATAGTATTAATCTTCGGAGATTTGTCCCCGCCCGCGAGCTTGGTCATATCCCAGAATATATCCTGACGAAGGGTTATCACTCGACTACGGCACGAAAGGGCCAATATCGAGCATTCCAAGTTCAGAGTACGCGACAGACATAAACTAACCGTATCAGAAAAGAGCTGGAGAAGTAGACTAGAAGTATTTAGAATTCAGGGATTATATGATATTTACAGGGGTATAGCGATGTTCGGGCTTAATACACTTTGCCGGATACAAGGTGGCAGGTGGCCATCCTGGATTGGTTTGTTCACGTAATCGGTTCCTGTTTATGGTCATGTGCTTCGGGAATCACTGTTCAATATTCCTCCTCCAAGCCCCAAATGGACTTCTATTATGTTCTATTTGCTCGGCAAGGAGTGAGTGCTGCAGAGAACACTAATTTTGATTGACGAGACCACATAAAATCCGGGAGATATAATTAACTGTTAGGCTTACATCGCGGTAGGAGCCCGTAACGGTAAAATTGGTTATATTAGAAAGCACCTGATCTGCACAACAATTAAAGCATCACTCGCAAAATCTTATGTGTAGATAATTTAGAAGTTCTGATACCACCACCACGTATCCGATAATCTAATTAGAATGTCTAAAAATCGAGGCTATAAAATTAGTAATATGCCAGTCGGTTGTAGCTCAAAATTACAAACCAAAGAAGCAAACCTTATCTGACAGTAATAGGCCTTACAACCCCTCGGAGTCCACAAGGTCGCTATTTCCTCGTATTTGGTTCCATATAATACTATGCTTTCTGAGAGTGTCTGAGGCGTGTTGCGAGGGTATCATCTGATGCGCAACAATTGCTCCTGTTCCACTAACGTGACCATCATTCGGCCTTCCTGAGGAACGTAAAATCTAGGCAAACAGCTTCCAAGCAAGGAACCAAAGACATGTCCAAATGAATTCATGTCAAGAGACCAATTCATCCGTTCCATGACAGCGAATGGTTTATAGTGTACGATAACCTAGAATACTCGGAACCAGTCCCTCTTTGAGTCTAACAGAAAACGAGCTAACCAAACTCGTGATACAACCTGGTTCAAGCCCTAGCTAAAGGATTGTGGATATTATATTTTATTCAACGAGCTCTTACCTTGAGGAAATCAAAAACATTTAGGTCACTAATTTAGAATAAAAATGTCTAGAAATCAAACTGAGATGAGCCAAATTGTCTGCTACCAATGGAATTCAATCGTTTATACTTGTTGCTTGGAATAGTATTACCCTGCAACGGCTCCAATCCATTAACTGGCAACCCGGTAACAGTTTGGAGCGTAGAACAAGGGGAAATATTCAGTCGTTGGTGAAAGACCCCGGATACTGTTTCCGATGCTAAATTGACGGATGACCTTCGTCTATAAATGAGTGTCAGTTAAGTAGCTCAGACTCATTCCAATAACTTCAAACAATACCTGCTATGTTCAAATACTCCACTCTTCTTCTCGCATTTGCGCTCATCGGTCAGGCTGTTGCCACCCCGACAGCACGCGCAACTTGCGCCGATGTGACAGTTGTCTTTGCTCATGGTACCACCGAAGCAGCACCGATTGGATCTATCGTTAGACCACCATTCAAAGCAGCGCTTCAATCAGCGTTGGGAAAAAAATTGCTCAATTTTATTGGTGCCACTTATGCTGCAGATATCGCCGGCTTTGAAGCAGGTGGGGATCCAGCAGGCTCGAAGACCTTGGCGGCGAATGTCACAGCTCAAGCGAGTGCTTGCCCCAACACCAAAATCGTCATTTCTGGATACAGGTGAGCTTTGAGACAGCCCATGATGAAACGCATCTCTTACAAACGATTTCTTCTCAGTCAAGGTGCTCTGTTGGTCCACAAAGGCTCTGTTCTGCTTCCACCAGCGTCCAAAGCCGTGTCAACGCGGTCGTCATGTTCGGTGATCCGGACAATGGCCAGGCTCTTCCAGAAGTTTTGAATAGCCGTAAAATTACCTTCTGTGCCACCGGCGACATTATCTGTTTGGGAGGTCAGATCATCACTGTTTTCCACCTGGGCTACGGAGCTGTATGTTTCTTCAAAATATGAGAGCAAAACCGCAACTGACTTTTTTCTTTCTTTTGTTGAGAATGCGGCGGCGGCTGCAAGCTTTGTTGTTTCCAAGATATAATTCAAATTGAATTCAGGATAACTTTCATGATATCTTTTGTTAAACGTATGACTGGCCCTGAAATATAGTGTTCATCAAATTTGAAGTATGCATCTGATCAAGTCTTAATGCGTACATACAACGACGATATACTGCTTTTGAGCAACTTGGTGAGACTGGTCTAATATATTGTAAGCTGCAACCCGGAGGATTCTTCGAGCTCTTATTTGGATAGGGCATTTCAAGCGGAATAGGGCGTGGTCGACCTTTTCATTTCTTGTGAGGAACTTCTCTATGCGGAGGCATACATTTTTACCTCGCCAGCCTTCCCTCTCGTATTAGCTGCTGTCTTACGCAAATTCTGTATACGAAGACGTAGATGGACGTCCTTGTTATAACGCAGTTTTTGAACAAGAAGGATATATCAACGTACCCAAATATCATAATGGGCCGTTGCAGCGTACGGCATGTACTGTTCCATACATTTGGCCACATTGTAGGAAGTGGTTAAAAGCACTTACGATGGCCCAGCCGCGGATGTTACAAGCGTCGAATGATACACCAAAAATACCTAGTAAAGGAGACGTGAGCTGCGTGGAGGTGGTCGATGCCGAGCAATGCCGGGACCTGCGGGAACATCCACATAGAGAGAAATAAATCGGTGGACAAACAACTGCGCATAGGAAAATTGTAGATATTCTTTGCAATTATTTATTTGCTGCACCGAGGATCATGAGAGATGCAGTGAGATGGTGAAACTACTATGACCGTGCAAGCATTGGAACTTATAGGACGGGACTATGGGAACGCTGAAGGTTATCACGAGACTAACTGTTTCGAAAGGACGGTTCAACCGTCAGTCGTGCCTCCTTCTGGAACTGTAATAACTTCTCGATTTTCAGGCTCCTAATCTATAACGCTATATAATACATCAGCTCATAAATTATTTTTACTGTAATTACTAATAACCAAAACGAATAAAAATAAAAATAATTTCGAGCTTACTAGGAAATATAACTTTCAAACAGCAGAATATCTAAACGTGCAATATTTCTCAATTTAATAACTAGAATACCTTTCTGAATCACGTCAAACAAAGCCAACCAAAATATTCATATACATTATTTTTTACGTAACTAAAGTGCGAAACAGAGAGCTAAACTAAAGGTTGGGCTCCCTAAGCGAAGTGCTACCAGAGTACTAGGGTCCAGACAGGCCGTCTATTTTACTACGTATTATTTGAAACCCTGCTCCTATATGCAGGTGCTCGTGTGGAGATAAGAGAGTGAGTGTCTGTTCCTCCAGAAATCCGTGAAACATACGATGGTGGGGGCAGACTTGTAACAGGTGAACTAGGTTTGCTCATATCCAAGGGAGAGCTGGGAGCCGAGTAAGAAGATGGGGGATTTTGCAGCCTTTCTGAGTCCGTAACAGTTCGAGGGGTTGATGGCAGCCCGATGGAAGTATCAGCTTCTTTGCGTTCGGATATTTCTGTCCGGATATGAAGATTGCTGACTCCGTATGATTCTGTCAAGTAAACAGCGCCATCATGATACATAGTATCCGACACCGCAGTTTGAGTCTGAGTCTGAGGTGCTCGAAAAATGTAGCCCTTCCTACATTTTTGGAAGATGCATATTATGATTCCAGTTATCAATAGTGTCCCTAAGACACCACCCACAGCTCCTCCCGAAATCTCGGACGTGATATTATGGACAGGAATGGTGGGTTCGGAACCTCCCATAACACCATTAGAGGAGCCTGCTGTTCTGGGACTTGCTGTAGGATTACCCAACGTTGTACGGGAACTTGTAACTCCAAAGAATCGGTGGATTTGATAAGGGATAAAGCTTGAACTAAATTTTTTGATTATACTTAAACGTACTGGGATGTAGTAGCACTCAACGTTGGAGGCCTCTGAGTGGAAGTGATAGAGGTCGTGTCTGAGGTACTGATGGAGGTCGTTGAGGTAAATGTAGCTGACGTGCTGGTGGTGCTTCCGATGAAGCTGGTGAAGCTGTCAGTTATGGTGAAGCCACCGGTCGTCGTCAGTGCTGCGTCAGATATTGTATTTCAGTACCATCAAGACTATGTTAGAGTACTTACTGTTAAGGATTTGGGTTATTGTAGGCAATCTCGCATCGATATGTACTTGTGGACTCTTGTGTATCATGTGAGCGCTTATGTAATAGGACCTTGGTTGACCTTCCACCACCGCTGCGCTCCCCGGATTCCTTACACTTACGACCCTGCCTAGCAGCCACCTAATCCCTCCTCAGTGGTAGTACTCTCTTTGGTACAAGCCGCACAGGAATGAGCTTTCAGATAATTACTTGGAGAGATGAACACTCGTTCATATGAGATTATGATACCATTGTGAGTCCGGGAGAAGTTAGACTGTAAAGAATGTAAGTTATAATCAATAGATCTCAGGAAGGGAATACTATACACTCTATTCCATCCTTCTATAGTGTCTTCGGTGACCCAAGGTTCCAGCAAGCGAAAAAGGATCTCGGGATGTGGCATATCCTTCCAAAGCACGGTTAAGGCAGGTTCGAGCCATGATTTGCAGACAACACAACTTGAAAGACAGTAGATTTAGAGCAAAAGGTAAAGATGTGATGTATGAGCTCCGTGGGCAACGTGGGTGTGTGGGCCATTGGTGATGGACTCAGATTGGATTGATGATCGATTCTTGAAGCTGAAGGAAAAATGAAGAAAGAAAAGTATCAGTATCTGGGTCATAAAATAGATCTTAATTCAAATACCCTGCAGAGATATCAGGAATTCGGTATTCGAGTCGAAATCCAGTTGCCCACCACAGGATAGAAATGAAGGTTGTGGGCGACTGTGTGTCTGCTTACATCAACATGTCGTGACGGCCGTGACGGATTTCCTTCTGGGCCAACTAAGCATGCTTACATACGTGCGTGCCAATTATTACTCCTCCAAGATGGATAGGATTGTACAAGTTCAACTATATAAAAAATCGTAATGAATGTACTAACTAATGACCGGAAAGTACCCGGAGAAGAGCCTTGGCTGACCTGGCCAACATTACTCTAATCTACTTTATTCAATTTCATGATCACTCTTCGTTAAAGGACGCAATTACAGTTGAATTCAATTAATACGCTTGTGCAAAAATCTACATAATATTTATGAAGTACTCAACTATCCACATGAACAGGATTGAGTATTCATTGAACGTGGTCCAGGGTATACAAAAATTAATTATTTCAGACTGTACAATACGGATGATCTGAGTGCTGAATGATTTTAGCAGAATTTCACAAAGTATGTGTCTTATAACAAGCGATAACAAAATTTAGTATCGTGTAGTATCGTAGTAACAGGTGAAAATTAACATAATTTTGGGTTTGGACGGATTAAACAACGAAAGGACCATTAGCTCGAAAAACTATTTGGCCTACTCCTATATGCCGGCAGTCGGGTCCCTGTGGATGATCGATCTCCGCCTGAACGAATGCTCTCTGAGTAATAGGAGGGTGGAGGAAAGTTAGGCAGAGGTATATGAGCTCCGTCTAATCCACTGCCGAAAGGGGGAGACGCAACTACCAGAGGCGGAGTTGCTTCTTCGTCACTATCAAACACATCCTCTGGTGTGGAGTTTACGCTGGGATCACTATTAGAAACAGAAGAGCCCCCCATTCCGCAGGTCTGTCCTGCACATGAGGGCCGGGCTTGAAGCGGTGGAGTTGGGTATACGCTTGGATCACGGCTGCCAATAGAAGAATCCTCCCTCCCGCAACTCTCTCCGCTTCCATTGGTTTGTCTTTCACATGATGGCCGAAATTGAAGCAGCGAAGTAGGGTAATTTAAACACTCCCTGCTGTTATCAAGAGTTCGGGGGACAGGTTCCGACATATTTGGCGCTTCTACATCCTGTCGTTGTTTACATGCAGCCTCCAACCTTTGGCGTCTTCGCCTACTATATATGTAGGTCAATATCCCTGAGGTTATCACCCCTGCCAACACAACCCAAATAATGACTGTAGTATCGATGTCAGTCATTTGGTGTCCCAATTGTGTCCGAAAGGAAGGAGTTGATCCCAAGCACCACTATTTCTTCAAGTTTATACCAACGGAAGGATCAACCTTGCGAAGCCTGGTATTGTTGCACTGCTGAACGCCTGGTTCAGGGTAAAGATGCAATGTGATTAACTATAGGGGATATTAGAACGTATACGACTAAAGTGACCACAGTACAAGTAATTCGTAAGAACTTACAGGTGTTCTACAATTCACCTACGAAATTAGTCAATATGGTACTTCGTATTCGAAACATAAGAACTGATTTACCGAATAGTAATGCCCTGAGCGGTTGACTCCCGGTCATCCGTCGTTGGACTTGGTTTAGGGGGGAAGTGAGATGGGTGAAGGGCTGGTGTGAAAGCACATATGCAACACATATGGGTAGTTATGCAGTTAGCTACATACCTTTACGCGCGTTGTTGGTACCTACGTTACGAACTGTCAAGAGCCGATGGCAAGGAGCTATGTGAGCGTCCTTGAATGAGATAAGCGAGATGCCACGTTACCCGAGTGATTTCATCGACAGACTCTTGTGAGTTATTGTTAGGCTATTTCAAACTGTACAAAGGATCTGAGCACGAGCATTGGTCAATTGATGAATTTACAGAGCAAGGAAGACACGACGGAAGTAAATACTTGAACGTGGGCAGGAGTGACGGATGAAAGTCAGTGTAATACATGTTTGAAAATATTAAGCAGCCAAATGTCCGTTATCTCGAGAAGCTATTTGCCCTACTCATATACGGCGGCAGTCTCGTCTCTATGGATACTCGATCTGCACCCGAATGAATGCTTTCAGAGTAATAGGAAGGTGGAGGAAGGTTGGGAAGAGGACCGAAGCCTGGAGCCTGGGGCGCATCTACTAGAGGGGTTGCTTCTTCGTCATGATAAAAGTCATTCCCTGGCAGTGTAGAGTGTACGCTAGGATAACGGCCGCCCATGGAGCTCCCTAGGCTCTCGTAGTTCTCCCCGATTATATTGCTAGATGAGGGCTGGACTTGAATGAGTGAAGTGGGGTAAGTCAAATAGCCCCTGCTATTATCAACAGTTGGTGGTACAGTCCTCGACATGTTTGACTCTAAATCTTGTCGTTGTTCCGCCGCCGCCTGCCTTTTGCGTCTTCCTATCATTTGTATCCGGATTATTATCGCTACAACATGGAGAAGAATTAAGGCCCCAGACAAAACAGCCCAGGTAAGGGTGTCAACCATTTGGTTTTCGTATTGTCTCGGAAAGAAAGGAGTTGATCCAAAGTACCAGTAATTGTTTCAAGCTTATACCACCGGAAGGATCAACCTTCGTTAGGTATTGTTGTGTCGCTGAATGACTGGTTCAGGGTAAAACAGTGCGATTAAGTATTGGAATGTTAGAACACATACGAGTGAGGCTACCACTACTATACAAGTGACTCGGCAGGCCCTGGACTTGCGTGTGGTTCAATTCGCCTGTAGAACGTTAGTACGCTACTTCGTATTCGAAACTTGAGAGATGATTTACCGAATTTTACTTGAGTTCAACTGAGCTGTTGACCTCAGGTCCTCGTGAAGAAATGAAGGACGGAGGATGACTGGATGGCTGGCGTGAGTCCATATATGCGCAGTTACGCAGTTATGCTGATACCCACGTTACGCAGCGGTACCAAGCCGAGCGTTCATTCGTCGAGATAAGCGAGAAGCCTGTGTTAACCCTTCCATGCCACACTACACGTCTTCATAACTTTTAACGGCTTAAGTTATAGAGGCCAGACGTATAAGATTGGCTATTCCTTGCATTCAATAGGCTCTCTGAGAAATCCGTGGGCGATATTGCTACCCAACCTCTCAACAATTTGCTCGGAGAGACCTGATCTCAATATTTCGCTAAGCTATGCGGCGGTGCGGATAGTCACTCGATAATGTTAGGTTTGTTATAGATGCACTGCCTCTCGTGGCCGCTACTCCGGATAAATCAAATGAGTATACTAAATCGGGGAGCGTAGTATGCTGTGCAGGCGTGTGAGAATTTAAATTAACTTTGCCCAAACTGAGTCTGAAAGGATATCAGGTATTTATTTTAAGATCCAGCTTACTCTTATACTTGCGTTATATTCATCGCCACACTACCATCAATAATATGCTAGTACGAGTATCCTTTAACCCCCTCTTTTACTGACCGGATAAATATAATTCCAAAATTCAATAAAATACAGCAGCTTCCCAATTGAAATATACTAGTACACAATCTATGAATACACTAATGGTATGCAACTATTCCCTATATGAAGGCGGAGGGGTCTCCATTCCGCCAATCCATGGTAAAGGACGTATAGGCATATCTCCTATTATATCATGTACCCTATTTTGACTAGTGTGAATTAAAGCAGGAACTTGGAGTGACGGATACAGTGGTAGACTTGTGATAGACAGTGGAGGAGAAGGAATTCCATCTAGCTTGACCGTCCGGTGAACACTGACGCCAGATGGATTACACTGGAAGCATTGAGGTGTTTTCCTTGGATGAAACATTAGGAAAATCATGGACATGCACCCCATTTTTACAGTATTTTTGAATAAACTGTGGGAAACTCTTAATATAATTGGGTTTTCTGTCACTGTTTGGGAAAACACTGAGAAAATGGGGCTGACCTCTAATGTTTTCCTCATAATTTCCTTGTGGGAAAATCCCTCATTGCTTCTAGTGTTATTATACTCCTGTAATATCACCACATCCTCGTTAACTCCCATAGCCGTTTGTTGCCTATGACTGGCCTTGATATCCTTAAAGGCCTTGAAACCGATAGCAATAAGGAGGAGGGCTGCAAGGATCCCACCAACGAGACCACCTCTGACACTGGATTCCGAGTTCTGTTCATTGTCAGTCCACTTTTCGAGCAATGCTTCATCATTTTTGAACACCCAAGAACATATGACCTGGCCAATATTTTCACAATCGAAGCTCCAGATTTCAGTGGTTAAAGTGTCACAAATTCATACTAACAATCGTAATTCTGATACCATATTACACGAAAACATACTATGGAAATATGAAAGATTTTCCAGGTCTAATTGGGTCCGACTGTTTAGTCAAATAGACTACTTGACCTCTGACAATACAGTCAAGACAGAGAAGGCTGGCATGCTTTTTATAGGGTTCCATGGTCATCCGAATGACGTTCTGCCAGGGACATCATTGGAGTATCAGCCTGAGCAAGACTGTTCATGAAGATATAGTAGATTTCTTAGCCTGATCTTCGCTATCCTTATAGGATTTCATCGTCTTTATCGTCCTCAACCTATAGATGTTGTGGTAGCTCACCTGAAGATGTTCGCTGTCCTTTCCGTAGCTGATCGAGCAGTTAACATATCGAACTTGTTCCGAGAAGGAAAGGTGAGTAGCTCAAAATTGCATCTGCGTGCCTACCTGCCAGTGTACTTATAGAGATAATCGAGTTAAAACCACAATGCTCGCCCGCTCATGCATGTGCTTTCGAACAACGCAGCTCCACGCGGCCGTTGAAGTTCTTCCATAGTTAAACAGCCAGAAGAACAGCCAAGGTAGGTTCTGGACTAGTCAGGTACACTTCTGGCTATTTCGACACAGATATTCTGCGCGCGTTTGCCGATGACATCTCAGTAGGTGTAACAGCAGACCTCCGTGACGTCAATCAAACCTCCGGAGAGTCGCCATAGTGAAGAAAATATATAAACATTAATCAAGACGTGATGCCTCTGAACATTCCACTCCAACCCTGAAAGAGACTTTCAGATGTATCGTGATAACCTTTGTATTTACCATCGGGATAACGTTCTAAACCTATGATCTTGACCTCATCCTTATCAGTGACTTGGACATATTGTAAGTTTGGGACAGCCGCAATCTCTTCAAGGAGTGGACGACAGTCGCTTGAGCTGATATCCACATAGAATAGAAATCCCATCAGATCAGTCAAAGCTGTCAAGGTTTGCAGTTCCTTAATGTAAGGTGTGAGGATGTCCACTATCTATTGAAAGCCATTCAGCACATATAAATCAAAGAATTTATTTATAAACAGACCTCTAAATCAGTTCGCCCATGCACGTCATGAGTTTCCAGGAATAACCGTTGCAGCTGGGGGGCAGCACGAACAAATTTCCCCAGGAAAGGTCCGCCAGTCTCCAAAGCGCAACTTCGTAGGCGGGGCATTTGGCTTATGTGTGAAACACAACCCTCCGTGATATCGCAGCTGATATCCACCAGGTGCTGCGCAACCTCGATTGGGACCACAGTAGAGAGTATTGACCTATTATGGGTGCCCCTGAAGACGAGTGTGTGGAGGTTAGGAAGAGCATCGAGAGGAATACTTCCAGGCAGAAGTGAGTTCTCGTGGAGTAGAGCTAGAGATTGTAGGTTCGTGTGCCGCTTTAGAAAAGCGGACATCGTCGTGATTTGAACACCTTCTGGAGTCGCCAAAGGAAATAATGCGATCGTTCGACCGACAGTTAAGCGATATAAATGCTGCCAATTGCCTTCTTGTATCAAGCGACAAGCGACAAGCTCAGATCCCCAACCACTTGTCTCGAGATGAAGTTCTTGTAGTAACGGACATCCGTGGATGATGAGATCTGATAATGCATTGGTATATGGAGGCGTAAAGTTCTGCGGTTTATCAATATAAAATGAGAATGATGTCAGATTATGCAGCTGCCATAGCTAGAACTCAAAAAAATGAGTGAAACGGCAAAAAGAAAAAGGCACCGTCTGTGCACTTACAGATGCAGTATGTTCATGCGATTCCAACGCAGTATAACCGATTTGAACATCTTGCAGTTTGGGACACGAGTCGTTGAGTGCTGCGAATAGCAGTTCCATTGGTGCCTTGACGGCTACCTGATATTGGAAGATTTCGAGGCCCCGCATCACCCGAATTGCAGAAGCAAGCGCAGTAAATGCCTTCAAATACATTTCTATGGTAGGAAATGTAATAATGGAATCAAAGTTCTGCAATCTTCGAACCACAGAACCAGGAGTAACGATTGACTTCCTCGGGCCCAACCAGTACAGATTTGCTTCCGGTACCACATACAGTCCTCGAATGCGCGAGGTCTGTGCTGGAATCTGCTGCAATGCTTCCCATAAATGTATACGTTGAAGATCACAACGAATATAGCGAAATTCGAGGTGATCAGGGATAATGTGATCGTGGAGTTGGTGACATGTGACAGCCAATGCGAGTAAAGTGCTCTCGTTCATGTATTCCAGTATCCTATCCAGAAGCTCTATGGGTTATCGTGCTAGAATTGAAGTGTTTCCATCCTTGCTCTGCAACGTTGAGGGTGTCGACATGGCGGTATCATACGAACGGAAGCCTCAAGCGCCTGTGAGTAATTCAGATAGCTGCCGTGCTTACGTAAAATTTGTGATCCGAAGACAACAACTAATTGGATAGTCTGGTTTGGGAACATGTGGAATGCCATCGCGTGCAGCATCAGAAATGGCGGAAACAAGAATCGGAGATTGATGAGGGAAAGGGTGGGAGGAATGAGAGTGAACGCTGGAGTGGCGTGGAAGTCAAAGAGGACTGACATTTTGCGAAACAAGAGGATATTTTTGCAAAATAAAACATAAAATAAATTGCATCCAGAATCGAGAAAGATACATATACATAAATGTTGATTGTGCCGATATATTGCAGAGAAAGGTCTTTGTTGGTCACGTTCCGGATAAGCACTCGAAAATAATACTCGTCAGTCCCAAATCTCAAAAACAAAATTTACAACTTTGCGGTCACATCACCCTTATTCCCATAAATAATCTCCAAATCGTCCCTATGCCTTCCCTTCAAATCAGCAATCTTACTCGCCTTCACTACATCAAGCCTCAACAACTCCAAGCCATCCTCTGTCCACCTCTTAAAGACTTGCGCTTCCCGTGCATATCCTGCGGTGCTAAGATCTGTGTTAAATGCCCACGTAGCATGTTCAAGGAGGAAAATCGATGCTGCGAGGTGGCCGACGAGGAAGAGGAACGGGCGTGGGATGAATGGGGAAACCACGGCTTGGGTGGTGAAGATCTGGTGGATTGTGGTGAGGGCGGATTTGAGTGAATCAATTGCGTTCGAGAGGTTGCCTGATGAGATAAGTTTGAATGGCGTAGAAGAGATTATGATATTGGCCCACTGAGAGAAATATTCAGGTTATGGAGGTATGAAAACAGGAAGGAAAGAACGCACATCAATTAAAGGCTGAATTCCCAGTTTACCCTTTGAAGCTCGGATAAGGTCCAGAGCCATAACTGCATGTATATCGATATATGTACGTATTTTTAAAGTGTAAATGAAGCATACCACTCAAAGTTCCTTCCCAAATACGTTCCACAGAAACATCTCGGATTATTCTAAAATAAATGTGAATAAAGGAAGAAGATGAAAAAGACGCACGACATTACCTAGCAATAACATTCTCCTCCATATACCCCTGCCCACCAAGACATCCCATACACTCCTCAATAGCCGCAACACCCCTATCACTAACAAACCCCTTCATAACAGGCGTCAAAAGCCTCACTCTCTGTTCCTCTTCCTTACTCGCGACCTCACATTCTGATTTCCCAAGCAACGCCACAATTCCAAACGTGAAATGCGCCAAAGCTTGATATGTCACGCCAATCTTAGCAAGCGTAGAAATATGGAGGGGCACATCCTTGAGTAGAACGTTGGATTTGGAGGCGGAATCGTTGACTGTG
>KN837207.1:350152-368679 GCA_000827215.1 Sphaerobolus stellatus SS14 | reverse complement strand
ATTTATTTTGAACATGCGGCACATACACACCTTCCCGTCCGGGCTTGGTGCCTATGCATATACCTCGAAATTCATCCGTTTCGCCTCCTCCAGTTCAAACACAGATGTAATATTTCTCGACAATAAAATATCCAATTCAAAACAAACTTTGTGAAAAGGGTATATATGTACATGAAAACGGCCTCGGCGTGCGCGTGCACCCTTCGGACTTTTTATGCGAATGGACCGCCATAATGCATCCTTACGTCAATTGGAGAATAATATTCGACTGCCGCGACACTGTTACATCATTTCCTAGATATGAATCGAGTAACATTACTCGATTTAAATGATAACTATGCTCGCTTTCCTGATCCTCTGAGATGTTCCTTCTGTACAGTGAATTGCAGGACTACGATAACACATTGCCTTCACTTTAATGAGGCAAGCAGTCGTACTTATGGGCCAGTCGAGCTGCAACTGCAGCATGAACTTTGTGAATATTCCCGTTATGAGAGACTTTATCTACCCTCGATTTTCATGAAGCTGGTGAAAAGAGTCTATAGCGGATATCGAGAATCCTTGAGGTGCGCGTGAGCTCTTGGGTTGCTTCTGGCACTGGCAGTACTAATCGATGGTGTCCAGCGCCTTAACAGATTTGTTTAATAGTATCGAGAGGTCCCCGATCGATTTTTGATAGGGTTCAATTTTACTGCGGCCCTACCAATGAGTCGGTTTGAGTGAATAATTGAAAGATATACCATCACATAGCAGGTTGGAGAATAATATTTGATTTCCATAGAGTCGATTTCTCGTTCAAGACGAATTTATATACAATGTCTCGATGTATCATTAAATTCTTAACGGTTCTGTGAAATTCTGCATTCTTATCGGCGGTTATTCTAGGGTATCATTATATATTCCTGAAATTTTATAAGCCCAAGGTGAACAGCAAATAAGCAGAACAAATTAAATTTAGACTGTTCTCTCTTATTCAGGAAAATCATTGTCCCTCGAAAAAGGAGTACCCTAAGCCATCGATAGATCGAAGCCAATCAATAATGAAATGAGACCAACTGAATTTAATTGAGATATGTTCGAGCTCAAGATCCATCATGTTGTCGCGATCGATGGGGATGTTTTTAACTTCTGGTGGTATTATTATGCATCGAGAGAAGTTTTCGTATTGGACTACGCTTGATATATAAGCTCGTTGGTGGTTGAGATTCCGTTTAGGTTCTGTTGGTATTGCTACGTTCGTAACGAAGCAATTTATTAGTGCTAGTGAATCTAAAGAATTCGCCGGATGACAGGGATAATTATCACCTAAACACATAGTTTATATAATGCCTGCATAGTAGAATAAAGGAAAAATAATAAGCAATGGAGAGAGTATGAACTGGGCTGACGCACGCCGCACAGCTTTATTTTTTGTCTTTGCTCCAGGCTAACAAACCTGCGCAAGTTGCTGGATACTACAGGCTATTGCTTCTGAGCACTGCTTGCCAGTGCATCAGCTATATGTAGTACTTGTGTGGCTTTGTGCTTCGTTCCATACCACCATAGCTGACGGTGCTGGGAATCCCATAACAGAGGCTCCTGAGAATACCAGAGAAGAGACAGTTGGCAATCCTAGGGAGTATCTTGAAACGTGAATGTTATTTTATTTTCATGGGATTATAATCAGTTAAAACTAAGATGTAGCTTAACGGGAATTCTCAAGGAAGTCCTCGACACATTACACAGATCTGAGGCATTCTCCATCCATCAAAAGATCCTGAAACTCGATGTTGGAGATCATATGAGAGAGTCGCAAAGAAATATGATGAGAAATTTTTGGAGAGACATAATATGTCTCTGGATAGTCTGCTTTTCTTTGTACGTCTCTAGATGACTCCTTATTCACAATGTGTTGATATTTATGGAGGCTGGCCTTTCTCCTGCAGTCAGCTCAGCTTTTATAGTTCAAGCACAATCATCTGGGGCGGGGCCGGGGGTTGAGATAGCGAGTGGCGGCACAGCACAGCGAACGAAGAGGGTGGAGAGGACACGAGGGAGCAACAATGGCAGGTTCTGAAGCCTCCCAGCATCGCCCTGGAACGGGATCGGCGCGGAGAGGGGTGGGGCGGAGACTGGTCGCTGAGATGGCGAGTGGCGGGGCGCGCAAAGGGCGGCGGTGCAGCGCAGCGAACGGAGGGGGTGGAGAGGACACGGGGGAGCAATGATGGGAGGCTCTGGGGTGGAATCGGCGCGGAGAGGGTGGGATGGCGCCGGGGCATTGAGATGGCGAGTGGCGACGGCGCAGCACAGCAAACAGAGGGGACAGAGAGGACATGGGAGAGCAACACTGAGAGGTTCTGAAGCCTCCCAGCGTCGTTCTGGGACAGGATCAGCGTGGAGAGGGGCGGAGCGGAACCAGGACGCTGAGATCGCGAGCGGCGGGACGCGCAGAGGGCGGCAGGGCAGGGCAGCGAACCAAGGGGGTGAAGAAGACACGGTGGAGCATTGGTGGGAGGCTCTGAGGCCTCCCAGCGTCGCTCTGGGGTGGGATCGGCGCAGAATGGGTGGCGCCGGGGCGTTGAGATGGCGAGCGGCAGGACTTGTAGACGGTGGTGGCGCAGTGGGGCGAACGGAGGGGAGTAGCAGACACTGGGGGACAATGCTGGGAGGCCGGGGAGGATTGAGCCAACAAGGCAAACTGCGGTTGAGGAGGAGGTCGAATACCAGGTGAACACGGGTGTGGGAGCCTGATCATGTCTCGTAGACCGTCAGATTCGAATATGGGACATATGCTAAACATTGTTTGATGTGCGGCTACGGACGCGTACGTCAGCAGTTCGTGACAAGCGTGACGGTACTCCCCGTGGATTCTGGAGCCCGACCCAGCTTTGTCAGCAGCGCTTGCGGCCACCCGCCGCGCCTCCACCGCCAAGCTCCCGCTGCCTCATTGCAGCAACTTCTACTTCTTCGTAAGTGCTTCTTAATTTTGAATAATAATTACACATTCTTCATACCATCGCTCCTTGCTCCTCTACCCGCCAACGCAGTAATTACCTTATATCTAAGTCATGCATTATAGGTGGGGACTCGGGCGGGAAACATCAGCGACTCCAAAAATAGTGGGGACGAAGGAGAAATACGATGAGTTCGAATTACGAAGCCAATCCATCACGTGTATCAGGCTTCTGGAAGACAGTTAAATTAATATCTCATTTTAATGGGATTACTATATCTAATCAGTATATAACTTAACTTAAGTCGTATACTAATGTTTCTACCGAAATACCCATATCAGGTAACTTTCTTCGTCTATTGTGCGTGATACTATTTTTTGCCTTTTGAATTTATATACACCGCAGCCACTACACGAGTGATTGTAAGTGGTGACAACCCAGGAATTAAGTCTAAATCGCTCCGTGATTTAGAAGAAGTTACATCTCGCAGAAGCAGCGGGTTATGCGGGTTATGCACCGTTTAGGATCGTTAGGTATGGTTCTTAAATGAATATTTGACTTAGAAGAGTGATCGTGGCTAAAATTCACGGTGCCTCTGCAACTAATGGCAAATCATTCAAGTATGGATTCAAGAATTCGTACTTAAGGGTGCATAACTCGTACTTCTAACTTCTTTGGAGCAGGATTCTTGAATTCTGAAAGGCGTACGTCTCACATTCACAGAAAGGTCTAAGCTTTCTTTTTTATTTCCTACTAGCATGGTAACTTTGACTACTGTCCCATCGATAGCGTATATAAAGGGGATGCTAGGACAGCCAAAAGCATTAAATCCCCCAGAATAGACTGAATAGCCCGTTCCTGGGATTTTTATGGTCGATTGACAGGAAGTTTGTGTTTCCTGAGCGGGGTAGTGCCCTCCGGTGATGGGACGGGAGCTATTACAGTCGCGCCTGGAAAACAGGCTGTACTACTGCGGCCCGGAGGGAGGAATCAGACAGTGCCAAAGTGCCAAAAAAGAAACATGTGTCTTATTTAAGTCATATTATCCACGTTGAAGGCTTGGACAGCTTCAGTCGGGCAGTGTCGCTCAACTCCCTGAAACGTGAAAAAGAATTGGGTAATGCTTAAGTGCATTCAATGAGACGGATCGGAGTAATTTGAGAATTTAATAGAAAATATCTTCTGACCTGAGTTACTAATGGATTATAAGAAAGTCTACAGCTGAATAGCATTTACCTCTCGTATACAGTAGGTATCGCGAGCTCGGAGCTGGATCGAAAAGGCAGGAATTTTGTCAAGAGAGACCTGTTGGATTGCTCTATTGTATATGTGACCTACTTCCTTGTATTATTGAATTCAGTTATCTGAGCAATATGGCATACTTACTGACTGGCAGCCAAACTTTCAGGCAGTACTGACAAAGGAGAGTGGGATTCCATAGTGTTGCCCATGGCTGGCTACGGCTGGCTAGCCAGCCATTGGATCGGCTGCGGCTATTTTTGACGGCTACTTTTAGCCAAGCCATGAAACACCAGCTCGGCTTGGCTCGAAGCCGGCTTCCAAGCAGCTAGCCGTCCTTTCAACCACCACCCACTGCTGCGCTGAAGGAATTCACCCAAACGGGCTGGAAAATATTAGTTTTACACTATATAATGTTTGTTCAGCTCATATAGTGAGGATATCTTACATAGAGGACGCGGGGGAGAGAAAACTGACTGAGTTGGGTGAGCTGTCACGTTGTAATGGTTTAGGCGTAAATGTGACATGTCACGCACAGCTGGTTGGAGGTCACTTGTGGTGCCGTTTCCGCGCATGTGTTGCACAATTCTGACCGACTTTCGAGTTATATGATATTTACAGACCAGCGTAAGTAATATTAGCTTCTTAGAGGCCAGCGGTGGTGCGATTCTACGAGGGGCCAAAATGAATGCCTCGAGCTGGCTTGGAGGTGGCTTCGAAGCTGAGCTAAGCCAATGGGTGTGGCTTGTGAGATATCAGCTCGGTTTGGCTAAAATTGGCTACGGCTGGCCGCTCAGCCGGAGCAGAGCCGAGCCGTGGGCAACACTAGGTGGGAAAATCGGGCGGAGTTGGCCAGCGCGTCCTCTGAAACGGTATGACCTGGTCCTCAAAGCAAAGTTCCGAAGTCGAAGAATCTCAATCTGGTCACGCTTCTACGCATTATGTTTCAATTTTACAGGTATAGGTGTAGTATCGGATAAGATACTTAGATGTGCAATGCAACGGAAGTGGGCGTCTGTGAAGAACCCGAACAAACAGCCTCGTGTGGACAGCATTCAAATATTTAAAGGTTCATTTAGATGGCTCAGCAGTTTCCCTCACTTGGATTCCCGGTATAGACAGTCGAGGTATGATCTTATTGCTACTACACCTACTAGTAGGGTATCACGTTCTGACCTGAATACAGCGCAGGCGACCATGGACGACGACAAATTCAACATCGCTTATTTTATCAACCATCTTTTCTTACCCCCTAAGCTACCCCAAGAGAACGATACCAAGCCAGAGTTGCAAGCTGCACTTGTCAGATTTGTTCTGAAGTGCGCTGAAGATTTTGCGAAAAACGCGAAGGACACTGAGGGTGATGAGGCTTGGAGGGAAACAGTCGCGATGCTGAGGCATATATACGAAACCAGGGTGCATGGCGGGTTATATGAGGAGAAATTAGCCCAGACGATGAGGAATATTGGTAATGGTGGTATGTATATGCTCTTGGTTGTCGACCGACTGCTTATCGCCGGTAATCTCGCTTTTTTAGATGTCGTGGCATTGCATATTGTCAAGCAGAATGCTGGCATAATATTCCGTGGGCGCAAAGATTGTATTCACTTTGAATACTTTCAAGCATCGCCAAGTCCAGAAGCCGTGGTGCAAACTACTGGGAAGCTCATTATCCAATTCCCCGCACGTCCTCGCCAGTCCTTTCCGTATGACTCGGAATGCCTCACCTCCTTGGCTTGCAATTTGGCTGCTCTCGACCGTATCGATACTCCAGACGCCATACCAGATGCTCGTAAGGGTGGTGAAAAACAAACCGAACGGAGAGAAGTCGCAGACATTCGATATATCTCTGAATTGATCGGAGGAATCTCGCGAGCTGTGACTGCAGATCTTGACGCAGTGGCTGCTACTACTCTTTATATCGTCAAACGCATTGGCGATCAAGTACTTTTCGAAAGCGCATATATTCCATGGCGTCGAGATCCTCTTTGGCTTGTCCTTCGCGTTGCGTTGCAAACGACGCTTCAGGAGTACGGCATCGAGGGCGCACTGGGTTACAAAAGTTTTATTACCTTCGTTCTTTCCCGGGTATTACATCAGGCTCGAGTTCATTCATTCCCAGACGATCTCCTCTACATCATGAATGCGAAGATAGCGATACGTATGCAAAAACTTGATCCATCCGACCTTCGATTTCCGTTCAAGGAGATTTCTTTTGAAGTTGAAGAATGCGCTAAATTACTGGAACATAATTGGAAGGCAATCCAGAGCGTTAACACCCCTAACTACGACCTCAAACCCCCGACAATTGCAGAAATCGAATCCGCAAAATATTTCGCTCTTCCGAATTGCCGCGGCTATCTCTCCGAGGTATATAACCGCTCGCATCAGCTTTTTATGGTCTCCCAGACCTTTAATCATGCTGCACATGCTCAAACACTGTCCAGCAATATTTTACATGTAAGACATACTACGTCTCCACCCGATCCGATCCCCGAGGATATCTCTGGCGTCGAACTCTGGATTGTCCTTCTCGAAATTGAGAAGTGGATCAGTGAAGGCGATATGGTATCTTGGACTACCATCACTCTCGTCGCTGATATTGTTGTTTATCTTCGCGAACTGATTTATAGGCTGGATGGCATTGCCAGAGGGGCTGTAGAATCTCCTGAATCGTTCTCCCGCATTTTTCTTATGATTCTAGAACTTTGGGTGCAATTGGATAAGACGGTGATTGAAAATATTCCACTTCTTCTCGAGTATTCTCCAGAATTGGATATCAATTCCTTCGCTCCTCTGCTGCTCCCGAGTCTGAGGCAAATGGAACGTTTGCATACGGTCGAGCAGTACATCAGAACTCGCCATGAGCAAGTCTGGAGAAACAATCCTTCCTTGTTCGTTTGGACGAACTCCAGCCAGTCATTCGCATACCGATATTACTGGCACGGGGAGTCTGGGTCCACCAAAACGCTTCAGGACCTGCATTTGACTATCAATGCTGAAGCGATGAAGAAAAAGGAGGCCAAACTTGATGAGCTTTCCCGTTCGGTCGATAGGTATCACAGCCTAGTCAGGCAATACCAAGCTATGGATCACAATCTTCGGAACTACACGGGTCGCTGGGGAGTGCAATGTACAGATCATGTGGGATGTCTACGCTGTGCTCTTCGTAAGGAGAGCGAAAACATCAACATCATGGTTTGGGAAGCCCCTTTACCGGAAGATCAGGTACTCGGTGCTTCCGTCGTCTTTGAACTAGCAGGCCCAAGTCCTTTCCTGACATGGAGGGATATTACTTTTTTTCTTGGTCGCACTTACTGTCCAAACGTTAACTATTCCAGTAACGTTGACCCAACGCCAATCCTCAAGGATTACTCTGAGTTGCGTAAATATTCGAAGGTTCAAGACTGGCAAAAGGTTACCATCGCATCAACTCAGAAGTCCTTCCTAAAAAGTCATTACCATCCAGTCAAGATTCCCTGCGGAAGCGAAGCTGTCATTAAGCGGAACGCTCTTAAATATCAATTTTATGAGCAGGAATGCCGTGAATGGATCCAGAATTATTCCTTTCCCATGATCAACATACGGGATTTTTGCACTCCCAAGTTGCCGAGCTGCGCATATGGAAGTCTCTGGTGGACAGTCTCTGGCACGAGCCACACTTCAAACCAAGTTATCGCCCGGCAATCCGAGTGTCCCACAGCAATTTCTTATCACGAATGGGGATCGTTTGGTGAACTTAGATCGGGCCATCGACTTCAGTGTCGTAACATCATGCTCGCTCTCCATGTAGGAACCCTGACCTTCTCCGATTCCGCTGTTTATCTCCTAGTTTGTCAGGCAGCATGGCAAGCTGAGCTGTCATTATCTACTTCACTTTATCGTGAATCCCACATCGATTTTCTTGAATCAAAGTTTGGAGAAGACATGCTATCCGTCCTGAAGGAGAAATTCGATATTGTGAAGGAGAATTGGCAGGAGGGTTGGACTGTAGGGACAATTTCAATGCTCGCATGCCGATTGCATTCATTGACTCCTCATAAAGGGCTCAAATGGAAAGTCGTTGAGTTCTTGCAGTGTGTCAGACGGACTCTCAGAACATGGATGACGGACGTGCTTGGACTTCTTGAACAAGAGGATTCAAATGCGTCGGTAATAATCAACAATGAAAGCGTGCTGCGCAATCGCGTCATACAACTTGCCACAGCATGTCGATCTACTTACATGCTTGGTCCCAACGCAACACGGGCAATTTTCAAAGATCCTGAAAATGTCACGATTTTCGTTAACTGCGGCGTTGTCCTTCAGAACCATGTTCCTTGGCATAAAACGCAGACACTTCCAGCAGCGCTTCGCTACTCTATCGAAGGTGATTTTGTGCTCTCAGTTGAATTTTCGAAGCTTTTCCAGCAGCTGCCACTACTCGGGGAAGGTTTGGACGCCGCGATTCATTGTTCTTGGGACGGGTTCGTTAGAGGACAGGATCCCTGGGCTTTCGTTGAAGGCGCAGAGGATCGTTGGATCTGGTGTAAGACACAGACCACGGGACCAAGTGGTATCACAGGATACATTTATCTGAACTATTTGGATGGGACCCTCACGGTTGATGGGCGATCGATTGGAACTCTTCCCAAGCCTATGCTGCGACATGGATTATTCATTAAGGTTTTTCCGGATTTTGTGAGTGAATTACCATCATTTCTAAAGGTTTGCACAATTAATCTCAAGGATCTATCTAGTCTACTCAAAAAATCGTTCCATCCACGATGCGTGGCATGACGTACCAACTAAGTCGGCGCATTGGAGAGTATAATGTACGTTTTAGGAATATATTCTTTGAATTTTCTAATTGTTCTTATAGGTGAATTTCGCTTTGTTCGAAGGGGAACTGGTGATACGACTAGAGCATTACGCAACTGGGGAAAAATTCGAGTTCGTTCAGGCTGATATGCTCATGGACGATATACCCAGGTCTTTGACTCACCAGGTTATAATAATCTATAATGAGGAACTGGGTCGGTTGGAATTTTATCCTACTTCAAAGGGATGGGATCACGCCAAGATGGGAGAACCACGTTATACAATGACATTCACGAATGACCCAATACAGATGCACCCAGAAATCGTCCAGGTTCATAGCCCTCAAGATACTGAATATATCCTCTGCCCGTCAAGTCGCGTCGTTCAAAGAATGTCTCAAATTTTCAATTCTCTGGAATCGTCGCCCTTGAATCTCAAAGTGGTATGGAGATGTACCAAGGAACCCTCCTATTCTGTTTACGGCAATTTCTGTCTCAGTATAATTCTTTCACGTTTCAAGTTGACTTTCTTCGTCGGACGAGGTGGTCATCTTGAGTCAAGAGAAATTCCTGGAATGTCCGTATCTGTTTCCCAGACGGTAGGAACCCTCTTCGGTTTAATCAGTAAACTGGTGCTTGATTCCAAGCATGGAGAGGAGTTGCGTCAAAGTGTACTAGTTCCTCACGGAGAACCAGTGGCATCGATGGAGGCTGAACAAACGTACGCACTGGTCAAGGTTCATCAAAAGGCGGAGTTTGACATGGATGTATTTGTTTATGATGTGGATCATATCATGAAACGACTCGTTCCCGCTGACACCACATTAAAATCTTGGTATCAATTGGCGTATCTTCACATCCTCACATCTTCACATCAATCCGATCCCCTTTTGGATTGCACTGGCTTGAATCACGCCCTCCATATGCTCCATTCCGCGAATTCATTTGCTTTCATGGATCTTAAAGAACAAGATGCGTTAATTCTTACGTCGATCTTGAGGCTGTGTCCTATTCGGACCCACTATCCCCGTCACCTTCAATGTATGGAAACAGTCTCATGGAGCTCTGATATTTCATCGCTTAATCAAAGTGACCTATTGGCTCCTTTGGTCCAATCTATCCTGACTCATGGTCAGGCCCAGGAAATATTTTTTCCTCATAGTAGTAAAGGTGGGAAGCCGGCTCCGGCGTATTTGGGGCATTCAATATTACGTGAACGGGCTGCTTATAGAAATGCACGCCTTACTTCCGTTGAGTATTATGAGCTGGACGCGAATCTCAGTAAGTTTATTTTCGCTCTTTATTAAAATATAAAACTCATAAACATTTAGTCAATGACTCGCTCTACATTCCTCCCCGCTGTCCTGATGCAGAAATATCCGAATCACAGAGCCAAGAACGTACGATCTTGGAAATTTCCACATATGTCGACAAATGGAACATCCGTGTTTCTTGTCTTCCCAATCTTTGGAATATATTTATGGCCTGGGGATCCGTCGAGATATCTGATTCAATACTCGAAAACCTGAATATGCCGGAGATCTGGATGAAGCACCCAAAGAGTCAGATTTTTTTCGCTCTTTTCCGGAAGTGTCTAGATATTACTGAGGGAGAAAAATATCGACTGATGTTTGCGCTGTCTATTCTCGCCTATAGGAAGGACTTCGACCTCCGTCTCGTATATGGGCTTCTGGCTATCGCAAACGCACCATCAGCTGCCAATTACAGAGACCATATCAGTCGAGCATTACAACATCTCGCTCAAGTCCCGATTAACTATCTCCTTGATTTATCACGTGGATATTCTCTTGCTGTGACTGAGATTGATAAACTCATAGATGAACACGATATCGGGTATTCGGCTTCGAAATATTCCGATTTACGAGGATACTACGAGGAAACATGGGATGAGTTAGATAACCGCCGTCGCGCGTTATATTCTGCCAAATTGGCTGAAGATAAGACCAGGCTTACGGGCCTTCTCCAGACACAGTGGATTAATGAAGACCAACCTTCCATCAAGAAATCAGACGTAGAACTCTGTTCTCATGATGAACTTGAGACTGCAGCTCGAAGGTTGTTCAAGGCGAAGAGAGCCAACCGCAGCTTGCTGCAATTTTCCAACGGAATTGAAGATGCTTGGAATGCCATTCGAAACTCCATTGAAGATGAAGGAGAAGCTATATTCTCACCTTTGCCGGTGCATCATCGTTTGCCTCACCCAGAGGCTTCACGCATTCCGATAAATCTTGCACTTTTGTTTAGGTCTAACAGTCTCGAACTCTCCCCTATGCATGATATTGGAAGTACTGGAAGTTATAAGGGACGTGCATGTGCCATCCCAACACGCCGCTCGACTGTCAGGAAATTATTATCAATTTTTCGTCGATCTGGTCCGTGTGGATTCCATGAAATATATGCAGATGATTTGGAGAAGTGCATAGACGCAATGGAAGAGCGGAATGGTTGTTCAGGTTCTCACACGGGATTTTGCGATGAGAAAGCAGATTATCCTTCTCAGTCTGTTCTTCATTCTTTGCAACCGAACGAAGAAAGCGTCTGGGAAAGGGTCATGGCACGAGCGGGCCTTTGGCCCTCTTCGCGACCCCTCGCACTATTGTGGCATTTAAGTTTTCCTGCAAGGCAGCAAATTAGCGATGACTGGAAACGGGGCTTAAGCATATATGCATATTCATTGCTCAAGCAACAAGAAATGCGACGGAACCGTCTCAGTCAACTGAACGGCATTCAAATTCCTCCGCCTGTTGATCATACACCGGATAGCAATTGGAATCCAGATATGTATCCTGACTGGCTACTCGTGCAGTTGGATGCAGACATCACAATCAGGCCAGTGCAAGCAGCAATTGCCAAGGAAATGATTTCACCAGGGAAGGGATGCAATACCGTAATGCAGCTTAATATGGGAGAAGGCAAATCCTCTGCTAGTGATTTTCTTTGATATATTCCATTCTATTCACTCTCAATAATTTCAGGTTATCGTGCCGATTACTTCGGTACATTTAGCGGATGGGACGCGATTGGTTCGCGTTATCGTGCCTAAACCATTGTCCAATCAGATGTTCGAACTTCTGAAGCAACGAACCTCGGGATTAGCCAATCGTCGCATTTTCTATTTGCCCTTTAATCGGAATATTTCGCTGGATACGACTGGTCTGCACAAGATGTTGGATACTTTCCGGTTTTGTGCAGCTATTGGTGGCATCCTACTTTGCCAACCAGAGCACATATTGTCCTTCCAGCTAATGGGATATCATATGCTCTGCAATTCTCCTCAGCCTTTGCAAGCAACCCCTTGGCTTGATGCCCAACGATGGATCCAAGAAAATTCTAGGGACATTTTAGATGAAAGTGACGAAGTCCTGAATGTCAAATATCAGCTGATTTATACGGTCGGGTCCCCTTCTACACTAGCGACAGGGCGCTGGTGTCTCATTCAGGATGTATTGTTTTTGGTCCGATCCGAGGCACGAAGCCTTCTCGATGATTATAGAGGACAGCTCGAGGTCTCAGACGCATCTGTTGGTGCTTTCCCGCATACTCGTATCTTAACCGAAGCTTGCGCGAAAGAGTTGGTTCAAAGACTCGCCGAGCTCATCGTTATGAAGGAACGAATGCCATCGACGTCGTTCAGGAGTTATTCACCTGACATGAGAAGCCGGGTCTTACGCTTCATTCTGTCGAGTTTGGAAGATACAAGTATTGCTGAAGCAGAATACACCCTCCTCAAGGAGCAATGCGAGGATGATTTTGAGCAAGTTCTGCTTTTACGCGGTCTCTTCGGTTTAGGGACATTGCAGTTGTGTCTCATGGAGAAACGATGGCGTGTTGACTACGGTCTTCACCTGGTTCGGACACGACTTGCTGTGCCCTACCGGGCTAAGGATTCTCCGGCTCCCCGTGCCGAGTTCGCTCATCCTGATGTTATCATAGTTTTAACATGCTTATCATATTATTATGGTGGACTCTCTAACGCACAACTCGACGCGGCATTCCATCTTTTAATGGAAACTGATAGTCCCGCATTACGATATGATGACTGGATCAAGGAGAATGTGAACAACCTTGACCCGAATCTACGCTCCTTGGCAGGGTTAAATCTTGCAGATCCTCATCAAAAGTATCAAATCATCTTTCCAATGCTTCGGTACAATAAGTCGGTCATCGATTTTTATTTATCACAAGGTGTATTCCTCAAAGAAGCCAAGGAGTTTCCGTTCAAATTGACGACCAATGCATGGGATTTAGCTCAGAAGAAAACTCACATTACGACCGGCTTCAGTGGTACAAATGACAATCGCTACCTTCTTCCTCTATCGGTCGTGCAATATGATGGTGATAGTCAGCGTCACACCAATGCACAGGTTCTCGAATTCTTATTGCAGCCCGAAAATGGTGTGGTCATCGAAACGGGGAGCAACACGACTGCGAAACAGCTCATACAACTTGTTGCTCAACAACAACCAAGAGTGGCTGTACTTTTGGATGTCGGGGCAGTAATTCTTGAACTGACAAACGTGGAAGTCGCTCGGGAATGGTTGAAGGAAGTCATCAATTCGGATATTGAGGCTGCCATATACTGTGATCCAGAATCTGACGAATTCTTTGTAGTCACTCGAGATGATCGTATCGAGCCTTTAGCGAGCTCTCTATATCGTCGCCGTTTGGACAAAACGCTTGTTTATCTGGATGAGGCCCGCACACGGGGTACCGACTTCAAATTCCCTCCGCGCACTAGGGCAGTTGCGACCTTGGGACCTAAGTTGATGAAGGATAAATTGGTTCAAGGTATTTTATTAATTATATATTCCCTACGTGGTGCTCATTCTGATATTCTTTCAGCATGTATGCGAATGAGGCAGCTGGGAAAGACGCACTCGGTTTCATTTTTTGCATCCACAGAAATTACAAACAAAATTCGAAAGAGAACAGGTAACCCAGAGGAGGCTTTGGAAACGAAGGATGTTCTATTGTGGACGCTTCATGAAACCTGCGACCAAATCAAGGAAAGCGGCCCTCTGTGGGCCAGTCAAGGTCTGAACTTCGATAAGCGAGAGTTAGCTTGGGATCTATATGGTAGAGATGTCATCGAGCTTTCCGAGTTGCAGGCGAGGATTCGCGAACATGAAGCTCAAAGCCTTGAAGAATTATATGGCATTACGAACAATCATGATTCCCGACACTTGACCCACACGCTCCGTGCTCAAGCAATCGAAGGTCGTTGTCGTCAATTCCAAATGGGATTCCTCTCTAGAGCCAACTTGCTGGAAGAACAGGAGCGCGAACTCGCGCATGAGAAGGAGAATGAACGTGAAGTAGAACGAGTACTTGATGCAACGCCGCAACCTCACCAGTGCAATGAGAGTCTTCGACACTTTGTTTGTTCAAACGGGAATCTCCGAGATTTGATGACATTGTTCGAATGCCTGGCTAATACCACGTCGATCAAGCTTCTTCCAAGTCTGAGTTCGACATTCCTGAAAACCACCGATGCGCTTCTAGCAACTCGCGACTTTGCGGCGACTATTACTCCCTGTGACTTGCCGACGGAAGGGTTTATGGATGACTACTTGCGTCCTGTTCAATGGATAATCACTTCGAATAACCGCTCAGGATTGTTTGTTTTAATCAGTCCTTATGAAGCGAATATCCTGCTGCCTGTAGTTCGGGATTCGAAACATGCATCCATGCATCTTTACGCTCCTCGCATCACCCGTTTTGGACCTTCATTGGAAGATCTCCAGTTCTTTGTGGTTTCTCGCTGCGAAGCTACCCCTCCAGATCCAGAAACAATCCAGATCCTAAACATGTTTGCTGGTCAGACGTTCTTCCGTGATAGGATATACTTCCGCTTAACTTGTCAAATCCTGGGATTGCACTTGGGCGAGATTCCGGAACACCTTCAAGGATATGTCGCCAACGACGGATTTGTTGAGAATGCAGAAGCACGTCGGCAACTTGGGACTGAGGGTTGTCTCTTTCAAGCCAGCCCGGTGAAGTGGCTGCGTAGCTTGATGGTGTGGAGGGCGAAGGGGAAAGGGTTTATTTTGACGCATATCGGCCAGATCCTTCATGGAAACAACCTTCGAGAAGCAGACTTTTGATCCAATGAAAAGTATTTTTGGGTATCAGCTACTAAATAGACGAATTCTGACAATTCCAATCATACATATCATTTTGACCCGAATGGAAGTCACCTTGAGTCAGATTGACCCCAGCTTTGCTCCTATGCGGAATCCGGATAAGATTGAACCAGCTTGGAATCAGCGGTCCGGCTGGCTGTACTTATTATTAACTCACCGTAGTAAGATAGCGGAACGTTAAATCCAGCACACCTTAGCGCCTGTCGACGACAACCGCTATTACATGGAAGACCACCATAAATATTGGAAAGTAACACCCTAGATGTATTTTGAATCATCTCAGCTACAATCCTACGTCTTTGAATCTTCAAAATATCTCCTGGAAAAAGTTATTTCCGGCCTCTGGGACACATGGATGATTAGCAGAAGCTTCCCTGGTTCAGTGGTTACATTGCTGTCAGAATTCTCAAAATTGTTGCTAGTCTATGGTTCAAATCCTTAAGAGACCATTTTTTGTGTCTTTTCAATACTTCAAACCTTTTTTAATATCCTAACTCTAACCCTAGCTCCTAATACCCTAGCTCTAGCTCCTAACAGCCAAAATAGATTGAGTCTTTACCTGGGCAAGCCAGGTAAAGCTTCGACTAAATTTTGGCAAGGGCCTTCGCCATCCTAAGTCGCGGTTCGCACGGTCTCGCCCATTCGCACGGCCAAGGCGCACTCCCGCTCCCACTATTTTCGTCTCGACCCGCTGTCGACGGCGGACGAAGGACAGAGCATCTTCGCTTATGAGAGCATTGAGATGGGGTCGACGCTACACGATAGCTTCATGGACAATAGTTGGCAAAGGAGAGATAAATTCAGGGGCGAGATGATCGGGTGATGAAGATAATCCTGCTGAGATCCTAGTGATACCTAGGTGGTGCTTAATTCGAAAGAAAACGGTCCGGACGGGCTGAAGTAGGGGGCGACGTCGGTCGAGTTATCTCGACGGTTAGTAGAACGACGACACCTGAACAGGGAATATAAGTTGTAATACTGTTGTCCCATAAATTTAATTGGGATGCTTGTGGATATATGTTGACGGTGTCGTATAATGCGAGAAAGTGTCTCCTAGGCATAGACGCATAACGCATAGTTGCAGCATGCACCGTCCTATCAACAGCAGAAGGTAGATATGAGTCAATCAAACACAGAGAGCGCATACCTGGACGTGTGGGAAATTTGCGAGTAGTCAGCTGGATATAGTCTGCACGCCAGGTATTCCGGAGCCGGTAGCCTGAAGAACGGTGCCATCGGTGCTGGTGCATCAAGATAACGAATGCTATAGAATAGTAATGTAATATTCGAACGAAAAGGTATGGATAAGCTCATTGAAGGAAAGAGATGGGAATATCCGTGACGTGCAGCCAAGCTAGGTGGTTTAGGACATGCCATGTCATTGTACAAGCAAGCACCTTCGACAATAAAGACAACGGGAGACTAAAGACCATAACAAGAAGTAAACCTGTCAAAGACTAAGTATGCTATTGAAGTAGATGCTGACAATTAGTATTGTGTATAGGGTATAATCAGGCGTATGACACGCACCGCAAAGTCGTGAGATCCGTCGGCGACGACATCCTTACATCAAAATGAATAAACGGTATATCTCCACATCCAGTATACATTCCCGCCTAACACGTAGAGAACGCGGTAAAACGCTCCAGGCCGATCGTAGTGCCCTTGGGATATGACGCGTTAGTGCGAGTAAGACGGGGACGAAAGAGCGATCAGACGTACCTTAGAGTGGCTTGGTGTGCATATATAACGAGTATATCGACCTCGGATCATATGTTGTCTGAAGGAACGCCTTGCCAGTGTGTTGTGTGATAAGCTTTTGGTGGTCTGGATGGGCCATGGCGAAGCGCAATAGAACACTGCAAAGAGACAATTCTTTAAGTCAGCGAATGTAGCTGAATACAAAATGTAGGTATATCTCTCACCTTCGACATTCGTTCGCTGAGCGTGGAGGCGCAAGTAACATTGAAACTTCGCTGGACTCGCCCGGTTGGTTCGGCAACGGCCGTCTCCGCACCTGATAACGACGACATAGACTACACTATACATGTCTAGTTCGAGGGATGTACATTTATTTCATCGGAGGATTGCTCATTCCATGCTTATATGGCGCGTCGTTGATCAACTTAGCCACGTTAACGTTATAACTTCAAGCTCATAACTGGCACCGGGATAAGTACTATCTAATCCTCTGTATTTATAACCATCTCTATCATATATTGGAAGTTACTATTTCCTAATCTGCCAATTCCCCCGCTTTGAGGCCAGATTTTCAATCCATGGATAAAGACGGCGCACAACGTTACATATTGACGTAATGTTATATACCCTACCTGTGAGGCTGTAACATGACTACACGAAACCAAATATCCAATCCAATGAAACAAGGCTCCAACGCTTCAAAAAAGCTTCATCCTTCCAGCATTTCTACCAGTTTCACAGTTTGACCGTTTCTTCTAACCTCTGTTTCCTGACTTCGTCCATTGTCATCGGGCTTGTTATCAGGCAACGGCGTATCCCAGATTCTTCATCCAACTCTTATCTGGATCACAGTTGAACCAACATTGTCTACCGGTTTCCATGTGTGCTCTTTAGCGGCGTCGTCTGACCGCACACTGTGCATTCCGGTGAGCACTCCTTGATCCAGCCTCGAAATAATCGCAATATTACTCACTCGTGTTCGATTCTTTCTTAGTATATTTAATCTCTTGGGAACATTAAAACAGGAGCCTCCCTTTCGGATCCTCTGTTCGACGGTGCGTTGGAGCAGGATGAACCTGAGATCCGGTCTGCCAGCGATAGGGGTACGTTCGTATAATCCACATCTATTGCAGACGAATTTCCCATATCTGAATAGAGATCTCCGCCAACCAGAGGGTGTGGTACTATGGCAATAAACGCATCTCCAACGGACGATCCGATGATGCTTGTTATCAGAAGGCGCATCGGTAGGCATCGCCGAAAGACAGACCCCAAAACAAAGAGAGAAGGCAGTCACCGAAAGTAAGAACTATGAATTATGGACAGGATGTTATGTGGATAGCGTGAGTTGAATACGCATGGACCAGGAGTATGATTAATACGTAGCTGTGAGAACCGTGAGAACTGGAACCTCGTCTATTATTAGAGTGTTTGTGCAAATGCCACAGCCACCTCATGGCTTTACAGTGACGATGTGCTGCTGTGGCTCCACTTTTAGCTCCACTTTTATTCGTTGTATGGCTTCTGTAAAGGGAAAATACTCCTTCCTAGCCAGCAAGGAGCCACAGCACAGCCAAAGAAACAGCAGCACAACATCAAAAAGCCACTAGGTGGCGTTGGTGGCTTTTGCACAAGCTCTCTCTATTACTCTAGGCCACAACCGCACCGGCCCTGACACTGCCTCTTTCCTG
>KN837207.1:309496-336294 GCA_000827215.1 Sphaerobolus stellatus SS14 | reverse complement strand
TCGATCGCTGGAGGACATAGGAGTGGTGACTGGTTTGCAGTCTTCCATTCCGCAGCGTTTGAGAACCGTCTCGCAGTATTGTTTTTGGGAAAGAGATATGGTACGACTCTTCCGGTCACGCTCAATCTTGATACCGAGGATGTAGGATGCTGGACCCAAATCCCGCATTCTGAATGAATTTGACAGCTTTTCTTTGACTTTATTCATAAACAGTCGGGAAGTGGCTGCGAGTAGCAGGTCATCAACATATACAACTAGGAAACATACTTTACTGCTTTCTTGATACACGTACAAGCAAGTCTCAGCATCCAGTCGGGTGAACTTTAATTCTCCCAGTTTTCGATCGAGGGTTCGGTTCCAAGTGCGTCCGGACTGCTTAAGTCCATACAATGAACGTTTTAGCCGCCAACAATGGCCCGGGAGAATAGGGACACCTTCTGGAGGAGATAGGTAAAGTTCTTCCTCCAATTCGCCGTTCAAGTAGGCTGTGGCAACATCCATTTGGTCCAGTTCCAGGTCGTACTTGGCAGCTAGTGCACAGATAATCCGAATAGATTCAAGGTTTGCCACAGGTGCGAATGTGTCTTCATAGTCTTTCCCTTTGCGTTGAGTAAATCCCCTAGCCACAATTCGAATCTTAAAGCGTTCTACATCGCCATTCGCATCGAACTTCACTCGAAAAACTGCCTTGGAAGTGATGGGTTTGACTCCACTGGGGTTAGGCACAATTTCGTAAACGTCATTGTCAATAAGATTTTGGAGTTCTTCATTCAATGCGGAGCTCCAGTTCGAGCTGTGTTTGCCTCGCAGTGCGTCTCTCAGATCCTTGGGGAGGTCTTCGTTTGATGGACCAGTACTGCCTATGCCGGCAAAGTAAATGTCATCTGATTCGGAAGGTGCGTCTTCTGACTCTAGTTCTATAGTTTCATCGCTGTCATCATGAATTGTATGATTTTGGGCTCGGGTCTGGATGTCCAACAGGGACTGGTGCGGTTGCTCACTTTCTGGAGGTGCGTCTGCAATTCTCACTCGCTTGGCTCGATGTTCACTCGCTCTTCTCTCAGTATCCTCTAGCACTCGTCGTAGCTCTCGATTTGGGTCAGCGACTTTTGCATTTCGCTTCGGACGGGATCAGGCAATACTCTCTGGATCTGGCGGTGGGCGTAATGCCTTTCGTTTCCTGTAGTTAGGTGGTGCATTGTCAGGAAGTCTGAGTGGGCTGCGTGGGCGCACTGGTCGTAGCGACGAATGGGGGCGGGCCACATTGTCCTCCTCTGGTTCTGCCTCGTGCTCAGTATGTTCCGGCCCGTGATAAACAGGTGCGTTGACTTCCTTCTTTGTGGACTTAGCTCCCACTGACCCTGATGTTGCTTTGTCAGAGGGTGGTAGGGCGTCTAGTATGAGCTTGGGCTCTCCTCCGAAACTGGTCTGTCGTCGCAATAGGTCCTCCCACTGTTCAGCTACTGGACCTTCATCTTCTGGGTTCTTTCCTATGAGCTTCCTGGCATCGATTGTGCGTTCCTCATCAAATGTAACATGACGGCTGGTGAACACGGTCTTCGTAACCGGATCATATAGTCGATAGGCTTTCTTGCCAGGTACGTATCCCAGCATTATGCTCCTCCGGCCTTTCGATGCAAATTTACTTTCCCGTTTGTCTTTAGGTATCAATGCGTATGCTACACATCCAAATGGACGGAACCAGGAGGCATCAACTTTGCGTTTGAAAAGCTTTTCATATGGTGTCTTCCCTCGAAGACCCGCGGTAGAGGATCGTCCAGTAAGGAAAGCTGAGGTGTCCATTGCGTAAGTCCAGAATGACTTAGGTAGCCCTGATTCAATAAGCAAGGCCACTGACTGGTTTACTAGGGTTTGATTCATACGTTCAGCAAGGCCGTTCTGCTCTGGGGTGTCTGGCGCTGTAGATAAGTGCATTATCCCTCTCTGCTTCAGCTCAGCACTGAACACTTTGTTAAAGTATTCACCCCCTCCATCAGTTTGGAAGAACTTTTGGAAGTTTGTTGAAAATATAACCATGCCCAGTTCGGCTTTGAGGTAAGCTTGGACATCGTCTGCCCATTCAAGGAACTTATCTAATGCCTCACTTTTCTTGGCCATGTAGTAAATCCACGGGTGTCTTGAGTAATCGTCTATGAACGATATCCAGTATCGTTTCCCATCACGGGATTGGGGTGACACGGGGCCGCCTACATCAGAGTGGATCACTTCCAATGGTCGAGTTGCTCGTTGTCCATCATTATAAAATGGCTTCTTCTTATGCTTGCCTTGGACACATGATGCACAGAATTTGGGTGTCCCGGTGAGTTTTGTTATGTTTCTCAGTCGCCCATCTGACACCATCCGTTTTAACCGGTCCATAGATATGTGTCCCATTCTCCGGTGTAGAACATTGATATCGACTGCTAGGTGGACTTGTTCCTCGGGTTCGGGCTGTACTGCTTCGGATTTTACGTGGTATAGTCCATGGTCATGTTCGGTGGTCATAACAACTTGGTGTGTTTTACTTTGCTGGAGTTTCACGGTTTCCCCTTCGAAGGTTGCATAATAATCACCTTTAGTTAGGTGGTGTACGGACAACAAAGTCACTTTGAATGCTGAGACTAGGAGGGCGTGCTTAATAGTAGTGGTAATTGTCATGTCACCTATGTTTTCCTGTAATACGATGGTCCCTTTTCCTGTTGCATATACAATAGAGTCATCTCCAAAACGAACTTTTCGAGGCGGACTCAATGGGGTGAATGAGTGGAACCACTCCCTGTTAGGAGTCATTGTGATTGATGCTCCAGAGTCTATGAGAATGTCGTGCGAGTTTTTCTTAAGGTTCCCTCCAAGATAACATCCAATGTGTCTCTTTAAAGCGGAAGTTACATGTGCCTGTTCCTCTTCACTTTCAGAACTGGAGCCTCCATCATTTTCAAATTCTGATCCGCCTTTCGCTCTGTGTGCCTTTTCGCGTTCTCTACCCTTCGACTTCTTTCCGCCTGTACTGCTTTTCCCACTCTTCTCCTCTTCCTGCTTTATCTTTTTGAGAGTGAAGCAGTCCTCCGTGTCATGGGAAACGGAGTTATGGTGAGTGCACCACTTGTCGGACTTCGGTTTCGGCTTCAGTTTGGGCTTGCTCTTGGCATTATTTGCTCTTGCCGATTTCAACGCCGCTTCCGACTCGATATTGGCATTGCTGTTATGGCGTACGTCTTCTGCTGTGAGGCGGTTTGACACAATGCGGAACGATAAGACTTCGCCGTCTGGGAGTGAACCCAGGACGGATGCGGTGAAGTTTTCCCAAGTCGTATTCTTGGGGAGTGAGTGGAGGAGGAGGAATGCTAGGATTTCGTCATCAAAACCCTTTTTCATCGAAGTGAGTCGGGCATTCGCGGCGGATATAGCAGAGATATGCTGAGCGATAGGTGATTCGCCGTCCCACTGTAGGTTCATCATTGATATGAATGTATAAAATGTAGTGATGCCGATGTTGGTTTTCTCGTAGATTTTGATGATGCTGTCAAATAACCCTTTTGCCGTAGTCTCGGACGCGAGGTCGAGGAGTAATTGGTCACTGATATACTGGGTAATAATGCCATGTGCTTTCGCATCGCGGATTTCCCAGGTGTCGGTTCCTCGGTCTCCGGGTGCTGGGAACGTGGAGCTGCCCAGTAAGGTGGGTGGTACGGTGACAGGGCGTCCTAGAAGAGTGTCTCCCACTTTCTCTCGATTGAGAATGCTCTTGATCCGAAGTTTCCATCTCTGGTAATCTTCTGGACCAGATAAAGTTGGGCACTGTGATGCGTTGTTGGCCGCAGTCATTGTTCGTCGTTGTGCGCAGTATTTCTGGATTTTGCGTAGGATTTGTTCAAGTGTCTGTGTGAGATCTTGTGAACACTATTATGTCGCTAGACAGGGCTCATAACCTGTCAAGAGCTAACGTAAAAGCTCAGTTGCACGTAGTGGTAACAACTGATTTATATAACTGTACCTAATGTAAAAGCTACAACAATACATGAGTAAGATATAAGATAAAATACATGTGTGGATTGACATACCTCAGTTGCACGTAGTGGTAACAACTGAGGAAAGAGAAAAATGAAAAAGGAAAATTAACGCTCAGTTAGTGCCGTCCATAATTGGCGATGTGGGAGCTATCGCCAATGTGGGTGCAGGTTGTCTTCGTCTAGACCTCCAGTAGGTATATGCTCTAGTTCTTAACACTAAACCGGTTAAGAAACGTTCTATACTTCATAGAATCAAAATTTTCCGTAATTTAACTGTGTGAATTTCTAAGCCCAATCCAGCCCCCATGTCTACACTGAACATCTCAAAGTCTTATTCGGTGTCATCCTGCCAAACACCGCACGTGTAGGAGCACTCAAGCCTAGGGTAATGTGAGCACTATATTTAACAGAAGATGTAGTATTTACCTTTGTGTGACCGAGTTTTGTGCCTTTTAGTAGCCGCTCTTTGCTCTTGTAGGCCGGTTTCTGTTTTTGATAGCTATGAACAATTTCACGGTAATATGAGATACTTCGAAGTACCTTCATCTGAATTTTCATCCAAAAGATGTTTCTTTTTATTGGCTGTCCCAACCATAATCTAGGCGTCGTTTATGTGATTCAAAGCAGTGAAGAAGTACGCGGGTATCTAGTGGCGGTGCAGACGGAATTCTAAATATGGCTAAAAACTATACAATAGTGCAGACGGAGTTCTAAATATGGCTAAAAACTATACAATAGGAGCTAACAGAGCACGAATAATGTAAATAAACCTGGTCAGTTCTCACTCTCATTCACTAGATTCCGAACCGGTTTAACCGGTTCTTCATTTCTCAGGACGGTCGGTTTCGGTTCGGTTTGTGGGCGGTTAAAGAAACCGAACCGAACCGAACCGAAACCGAACCGAATTGCGCGGTTCGAACCGAACCGCGAACATCACTACTTACTAGTCGCTAGGAAGTATATTTATGCATCACATCCACGGAGCCGATGCTAGCATACCATCCAGGAATTTCCGGTTATACTAGTACTGCGGCTACGAGTCATTGAGCCCCTTGCTCTGATGAGTTTTCATCCAAACGCTGATTGGCACTCCAAAGGCTGGCACCCACTGCGGCGGGTGGCACCGTGACTCCAAAAGAACTACAACGGCGGCATGCCCGACAACTCATATGGTGTTAATTGCCCCAGGCATTGTCAGAATCGACAGGTTGTGCAAGAGCCATAGTGCCCCGGCGTGGCTCTTGCACAACCTGTCTAATATCGATACCTGACTTTCGCAGTTGGATCATGACTCATCGAAGGAATCTTTCAGATAACATCGTTTTTTGATTATTATGCAGGCTATAGTTTTGTTAGCGATAGTTTGCACTCAATACTGGACATATGGTCGAATTCGGATAATACTAAATCACTGCGGATAACATAATCTCATGAAGAAAGCCGATTAAAAATAAATACAAGTGTCAGAGCGATTATAGGCAGGCAAAAAATAACAACATACCTTACGGGGGATGTGGCCCGACCCTTTCAAATGTCCCCGGTTACGAAAAGACCTAGCTTGACTCACCAAATTAGCCTCGAGACCAGGCCATCCTTTCAACGATCTTTGTGCGGTCGGTGATTGGCTCCGCTTAATCATCACCGACCGAGGTGCGTCACCGTTACGTGATGTCAGCGGGGCCAATCACGTACGGAAGAAAGTCCCGTGAGAAGTCTGGTCCCGAGACTACACCAAGTTATGGTTCCGGAAGGAGGGACGACTGGCGGTTAAACCGTCCTTTCGAAACCAGCGCATATTTTGGAGCGCTTTTCCCTCACGTTCAGACAAACATTGATCCTACGCATTCCCACGACTATAACTCGTATCCTAAGCTTTCTACAAACTTTGCTGTTTCGTTAAGCTGCCATTCCTTCTCACCTTATATACTCTGTCCTTGAGTCAATGCTTTAATTGAGGCTTCTAGGGATGACTCTGAACGAGTCAGTTCAATCTTCCTACGGCTCCAAAAGCATAGTTTTCTGCATACATTGATGACTCGCAAAGATAAAACCAATGTGACGAGTCAATTTTAGTATTTATTATGAGTCAGAGATATTCTCCAACGGCTCCGTAATTCATTCAGAGGCTGATACAGTATTAAGAGTCAACATAGCATGCTTAATGACGTTATAGGACACAGGAACTCAGTCAGCGCGTCCGGAGAGTTATGCAGTGTGTTTTATGACTCATTGAAGAGCTGCAGCTTTACAAGGATGATGGCTCTTGCACAATAGTATAAATACTCCAAGGTCAGCTCTCGACACTGGACACCTGAAATCCTGCTTTTGCATCCCAGATATGCTCCCATGATAGCACCAGATCATTTCTGAACTTTTTAAGCTTCACTGACCCCAATGCAGTGCATGAATTTAATGATACCGTAGCGGAGCGCAGGACCCAACTTGTGTTATCGAATGCTTGCACGGCCTCTAGGGTCGCCCCCTCAACAGGTGAATCTTCCGAATTTTAAATGATTTCTTTCGCTTTCGTGGCTATTCCCAGAGATCCCGGCATCGCTCGGCATCGATGACGTCGCTCATCGCCATCGTCGTCGACCATCCACGCAGCCATGCTACTCAGAACACCACGCAGATACATTGGAGGTTATCCATTAGTTCATATTTCTTAGATATTACGTATACATTGACCATTGAATCTGTTGGTGCTGACACGGAAGCTGGCAGGAAGCTGGGCCCTCTAAGCTCTTGGTAAGACAGTCGGTCAGAATTGTATAATTTGCGGTACGGAATACCTGGGTACTCGATGTATCATTTATTGCTAAACCTTCCTTAAGCTCCAGAGTCCAAAAACTGCGCCTATTTTAACAGAGAAAAGTGACACGGACCCACCTGGCTTTACATGCCTCGCTCGACCGCGTTATTTAAATAAGATATTAACAGAGGAAACGGGAGAATTGCATACCAAAGGACTTGATGTTCCTGGCGAGTAACAAATAATTTTGTGCGACGTTTTACAGATATGTAATCTTTCTGCAAGCGTCCTGCATTCCGTCATATATAATCTATGTTGGACAAGAGCCTTCAGCAATTATTACAGAAATTTCAATTTAGGCTTTGCTTTAGAGGAAATATTTTTTTCTTGAACGTGAATCCAGGCGGATCGTTCGGTAAAGAGGATGCGCATTCGTGCGCTAATTTTTAAGCACGTCCATCGCGCATTTCATAATAGCAACGCATCCACCTATCTAAAATTTTGGGGTATCGTTATCCTAATTCTCTTCTTCTGCCCTTCTAGGCCTCATTGCCAGCATCAGCAGAGCAGGCAGCCTCATAACCTGTACTATTTAGTAGGGCTACCATACGATGACCTGTAGTGAGTTAAGGGTTTTGCAGTTCACGCAGGCAGCTGAACGCGAGCAAATCCGCTAGTATATCATGTACCCCGTTCAAACGCTTGGAGACTAAGCTGCTAGCTACTATACAGGCGCATATATGCTTCCGAAGATTTACTAATGCTATATTTCGTCATGACCTCCGTAGCAAGTTACAAAGGCATCCGAATCAGCTCTGTGTCGGTTTCCAATAACAATTTATTTACTTTCGAAAAAACATGTTTTGTTTAACTTTTAACTAACTAGTATGAATCAGTCGTCTCATCACAAGGATGGCTAAGAAGCTCAATAGTCTCATAGCGTAACCTTCCATCGGTGAGTTGTTAGTCGATATTATCCATGATCATCGATTATCACATAAGTATTATTCGAGACCTATATGAGGAACCGTATCTGCCGGGCTCTGCCACCGCCGGCTTGAGACATTTAGATTTCAGCAACAGACTGTTATATGAGAGCAAAGAAGTTATAATTGCATGCGGCCAATCCCCAAGTATCTTCTTAGGCTACCAGGAAACCACCTCCGGTAGATAGCAAGGCTTAAGGAAGTTGTTAAGATTAAGACTCTGCCCAATTCGATGTATAGTCAAAACCTAAAAGTAAGAGTTAACAGCAGCGGCTCAAACGCATTCCGACACGAGGAATTGAACCCCAAGCTGGCTCGTTCTAAGGACTGAATCTTACGATGAGAGGCGATAATGTTAGCCGCTACACCATAACGGATACCTTAATATGCACAATAGCCATCCCTCTTTCCCATCTGCCGCCGAGATCCTATGATTCACACGAGGTTCATGGGAAGTACAGGAAAGGACGAAAAAGAGTGATAGGATCCGGATCAAACGATTAGGGTCTATGTTTCAAGGAAGCCGCATCAAATACGCAAAGCCTTTTTAATAGAACAAATACAAACAATAGAAGGTCTGCCCTCCCTAACTTCTCTAAATGCCTATAGAGTATATAAGGGAGTTAAACTAGCGAATTTGATTTCCATACCCATCATTGAGCCTATTTTCTATTGTAAAGGACGATTCGGACACACTAAAAGTACTTGGGATTTGGATGGACGGGACAGCTCATTGAAAGCCAGTCGAGAAAAATAGCCGTTGGTGATTGGTCAGTCAAACGGCTGGTCAATGGCGGTCAACACAGCCCGGAACTAAACGTGAAGCTAAGCGATTCTACAACCAATCCACAGCCTCATAGCACGATGATATCGGCTTTCATTATGTGACCGTAATATTTTTTCGTATAATTAAATAATGACAAGGTAAATAATTTCTATCTAATATGAGGCTGGTGTTTTACGTAAAAGGCGTATCCAAAAGACCTAAACTGTTTGCAAAAACCACAGCGGAGCTCTGCAACCATATCGACTGCAACAAATGAAAAGCCATAGGTAGCCTAGAAGACTCCATCAATACGGTATTCTGAAATTGCATTGATGGTCGAGCCTTAACTCACCGGATTAAAAAGCACATTGTTAATGGAGCGATTGATAGGCCAGGTCGTAAGGACGTTTTCGGATCTGGTCTCGGAGATACCGCATAAAGGTCATATTCACGGCCACGATCACCTTTAGTCCTTTAAGCAGATAATCTAAGCTAAACCTACATGAAGCTTGAGTTGGAACTACCAGGATTCCCTATCACTCCAATAGTATTCAGCGCCGTCCCATTATCTGTTGGATTGATGGTTAGGAAGGACCCTGTCGTTGCGACCTTAAACTGAACGGTCGACGAAGTAGGTTCAATACTGATGAGTTGAATTCCCCACTGGATAAATAGTAGATTAACTTTGTTTGACATTCGAAATAAGTTTAAAAGCTTACTCTTGTGATTGGGAACCCAGAATTAACAATCGAGGAGCTTATAGCTGGAGTATTGACCGCAGTAGCTACTTGCACGACGGTAAGAGCAAATCCATTGTTTAGTAAAAGTGAGATAATGTTTGCTAAGGATGAAACTGGAGAGGACGCTGCGACTGAAGCGAGCCGCAGCAAGTAGAAGTAAAAAGGTTGCATTGAAAGTAAAGATAGCTCAGAGCTGGTGATTGTAGCAAGCTTCAGGAACCACAGGATGCTCAGGAGCGGAAGATCCCAAGTACTATCTGCACCAGTAGTATTTATACAGTCTGGTGCTGAGAAGATCAGACATACAGTTAATAATTTGTACTGGGGCATTCTACCAGCCACACAAATTTTAAAGTTAGACGAGTGCTTTTCAACGTTGCGATGAATCACAGACAGAAGTAATTGGCATTGATTCATTTTAAATTTACCTGAAACGTTCGCATTATGTACTTGACATTATGACACCTTACTCCAGATGGGATCGGAAAGTTGGCACGAAATGACGTTACTCACAGCACTCGAAGCAGTTTATAGGTCATCAGATGTCGCACCATGTCCGTAGCATTTATATCAACTTCTAATATCCCACCTGATTTATGGAGTTACTGGTTCATTAATCTGTACCTTAAAGCCAATAACACTCACACTACCATCAGTATAACTAAAGTCGGTCTGTGTACCATGGTGATTTCTTCGCCAACGTCTAATGAATGAATAGCATTAAAGTATCAATTATTGTAAATACCTCAAAAGATAACCAATCAGTCTGGGGCTATATTTTAGCTGATGTAATTTGAACTATGAATCACCGAATGCTCAATCGTACTAGGGGGGATTTTTAGGGGACGACAATTATGTTCATAATATATAATATACATACATGGTTATAATCTTCCTCACATCGTTAGAGTTTTACAGGCATAATATAAAAACCACCAACTTGAAATATACTTGCAAGTAATGTCAATGGGGAGCTCATTTGAATCCACAATTCAATGCCCATCAGTACTCGGAGTCCTACTCCTGTAGTCTGGTGATGCCGTGGATGGTGCGAGGAAGGTGCAGGGAAGTATGGATGGCGACTAATACCGCTAGGTAGGGACATTCCGTCTCCCGAAGAACGTCCTCGACCATTTGGTGGGACGTCCTGTTCTCTACGTATCGCAGACAGAACTCTTTCCACGATTACGTCCACATCCGAATCCTGCACTCGTAAGTCTGGAGATGCAGCTTCAGCGGGCTGCGTTGTCCGATCCCTTGCTGATCCAATTTCGCTTTGTGGTTGTGATGTTTGAATATCCAAGCGTTGGGCTTGGGGATCCTCTGTTAAATTGCCACCAATTCTTTCACGTACCTGCGTACTTCTGCGTTTGAATATCGTCGTCCTTCGGGTAAGAGTGCCTCATCACCTAATGGCCTCCATGGTCGTACACTAGTCCAGGCTTTATCCTAATGTATCGCTCGCGAGCGTTTCTCCATAAATTCGACTAGGAAAGTACAGCCAAAAACACAACAGTGAGACTGTGACTGTAATACCAATACTTACTACTGATCCCATATCTATTTGATTTGAATGATCAAAGGATCAGTCTAGTTTGGAGGAGAAGGGACAGGAGGGCGGGAATGGTTTAAACCTAGTAAGACGCTACTTTGTGCGTTGCGATTTAAAATAAAATAAAATAATCGCATAGTTATAGGCATCCCTACAGTGTAATGACGCTTGATTCGTACAGAGGTTTGGCTGCAACTGAGGGACCATAAAGGCTACCCCCATGTATATAGATAGTCTTCAGGGAACGCATTTGACAGATAATAGATGTTATCTGTACATACTCATAACAACTTGAATTCAAAGGCATCTAAAATAATAGCGCATTAAGCTATGAGTTTTGTGATCGTCAAATAATGTAGGGAGTAAGATTACTATTACTAGTATTAGTAGTAAGTAGCTGTAAGTATATACAGAGAATATGATAAATAGATATGTTGCTGTTAAGTATCACAAATTATTAATTATATTACGTTTGGAAACTTGGAGATAATTGGATACCCCTGGACTGATCTATGCATGTTCAGAAGTATTCCAGGATATTGAGACCTTCCAGAAGCATGTGGGATCAGAGTGCGCCGCTCCAGAAATAGTGTGGCTGTCCGGAGCTAAACCACTGTTACTGATGCAATACCGGTGCTGCATATCCCATTGCAAACCAGACCAATAGTTGTTGGACTGCTTTCTCTAAGAAGACCAGAAATGCCTACATTATTATATGTTAGCTTGACTCCATGGTGTATGCTATATAGCTGATACAAAATTCTTACTAGGATGAAGGTGTGAAGATCATTGCCAAGGTCAACTTCGACCCCAAAAACGTTGTCAAGTCTCCCATCGTTAAGCAATACAAGTTCGCTGGCAATCTTTTGGATACTGATATTACTACCATTCGTGGAATTGAGTATGTGTATTCCTTATATTACGTATAACAATACTTACTGTACACCCTGCATCAGGAAAGTTGGCAAACGCTATAAAGGCAATTATAGCCTCTATAGCGTCCATAGTGTCCATACTTTATGTACACTATGATACTGTCCATAGCGTCCATGGCAAATGACTCTATTTTCAGTATGATAGCTGCAGTGGAAGCTATGGATGACTATCATAGGAACGCTAACGGCCGTAGACTCAATAGCAGATAATATTTATCCTTTCTGATTTTTCGATTATTCAGAAAATGTTATTAAATATATAAAATCAAATGGTTCTATTCATGTAAATATATACAGATAAATACAATAAATACAGCGGAGATTCGAGACTATGCTACCATTTACAAACTCAATGTACACTTACTGAGGCTCTAGAATACAGTAATTTTTGAGTAATAAAGATCTCAGTACTTGCTAAAGGACAGGCACATATACGGTAGATGTACTATCTGGAAAATTCCTGTTAGTAATAAAGACATTGGTACAGGATGCAGGATATTGATATACCAACAGGCGATAAGGTGATAACAAGCGCGGCGGTGCCTTGGATACGAACTTAGACATTGTAAACAGCTCGCCTTACTAAGGAACGCATTAGATGTTTATATATGATAAATGAAGCTTTGTGCTTACCAGCGGAATTGTCTGCACTATTCTGTCATCCGGTTTCGTGTTGAATTCGAGTTTGAGTCCTGCGTGCTGGGTGGAAACCGTCACTGAGAATGTACACGTAGCACAGATGAAAACCCACCTTCTAGTCTAAGTGGTCAGCACTTGAAAACGAGGAGTGTCAGATTTATTGGTAGGTCAATGTCTTCAATAGAAGCACTCATCGACTATGGTTATCCGTTCCCAACAACGCCGACGACCAGCAAGACAATGTTACCAAGCTCAACTGCTTCGAAGTAGGTCCCTGCGTATTCTGTCAGGTAATATCTCGAGAAAATAACGAAACGTACAGGACTTTGAGACAATGTGAGCTTGCGATCTGCAGTGCTAAGTGCGTAGGCTGTAGATGGTGGTGGTACGACTCTAAGTTGTGACAGCCGCATTGGTTCTACTTAGCATTGTTCAAACCAGCTGAGTTCGTAGTTGTTAGAATAGCGAGGCTAGCGAGGGCTAGCGACTATTTAGCGACATAGCAGTCGCTACTGTCTGTAGGAAGCGTGGGATGCTATGGAAAAAGTAAGCGCCGTTGCCAACTTTCCTGATGTGATAGCTACCTCTATGTTCTCTTTGTCAGCAGTGGCTCCATCGAAGTTCTTTCCCTCACTGGAGGTTCAGGCAAAGTTGCCGTCATTCAGAAATATCCCTATGTATATATCTGGCTAACGCTTCCTAGATGGCGCTCAAACTACCGATTCCTAATCTATAATGATGCAGTGTGATTAATAGGCAGGTAATCTGCAATTTATTTGTTTATTTATTACATATTTTAATCAACCACAAATTTGAACCGTAATCTCAATGCTCGATAGGAATCCTCAAGAGTCAGCATCAGCTGCAGGTTGGTTTTCCTAGAGATATTCAGTATTCAGACTAACTTCCTTGACCTATCACTTTGTACTACAATCTGAGTGCATTTTGGCAACAAATAAGATACCTGAAAATTTATATGGCAGAAGTCTGAATCAATTTACTTAAAAACATTTGTACTGAATACATGTACAAAGATGAGGATACCTAAAAGGTGTGTGTATATTTCTGCGCATATCACGTGCTACCCGACAGGCCTAGAGAGTCACCAACTAGGTAAGGGGAATAACGGCGCTGCTGTATACGGCCAAGTGGATAGCCCCCCCCCCCGGAAAGTCGGCCGTCATTAGCATTTTAACATGGTACATTGCAGTCGCTCCTTGGGCGGGAATGCTCCGGGGGAACAGGGTATTTCCGCAGACTAGTAGGGAATTCAGTGACATGATAGAAAAGAGGATATAAAATCCTTACAACATTCCTAAATTATATCCACAATAAACTTGAAATAATGCAACGACTGCAACGACATCATTCAAGGTCAATCACATACGTTGGCAAATTCATTTTCCGCATATGTGAAATGTAGACCATTTGACTGGATGCATGCTTTAAAGCAAGTGCTAAGTGTCATCGGTCCGATAGATTCAAACCCCTGAAGCCCACGCACATCAACATCACCCCTATTGGATATCCAGTGAATATTTCTAGAACGAAAGAAATTAATCATATGCACATGTATAGCATCCAACCAATACCCAAGGGTATGAAGTACTGGGCGTCGCTGAATCAAAAGTATAAAGTTTATTCTTCTATTGAGCTTTAAATGAAAATTTATGACATACCACAGTTGTAATGAGGGTAACAGCTCCGAATAACCCTGGTAGACAATACATCTATACTTTATAGAAGTTGCTATCTCCCAATCCACACACGGTCACTCCTTTTATACAACTTGAGCAACCCCATATGGAATAGCGGTCACTTATTCAACTTCTATTCAACTATAATTGATCCAGCTCTGGAAGGAACCCTGCCAGTCTGGCTTGATGCTTCGGAGAAAAGGAAGCATTCGATGTTACAATTATTCTGTAACTGAAAGTATATGAGCTTCTTATGCCAAATGCAGTCACAATTTAGGGACAAATTGAATATTAGGAGGAAAGCATTCAGATGTGCCTTTCACTAATTGAAACTGACCAAGGCTGTTTTTAGCACTGTATTCTGACTATTCTGGGACTGATATTGAAGATGTTCCCCTTTGAACTTCCACCACTATGGTGCCCCACGGGTGCCAGCTTAAAACAACAGACATCAGACATTCATCTTTGGTCAACAGCTTTTGTATTTCACTCATATTAAACAGTACTATCAGTCTCTATGCTTTTAAATCACTTTATGAGATATACAGTAGGTAGGGATAGATGAGATATTCCGCAGCAAGGTGCATATATTCAGCCACGGAGCTAGCTGGTGTTCTCATGCTTCTATTTCTGGTGTAATCCAAGAAGGATGTGCTGTGAATATATTGAAAGAAGTCAGTGAAAGGCATGTGAGCTGCAAGGCAACCATGAGGTTTCCATGAGTCTGAGAGTCTGAGCTCTCTTAAGCTGTGGATATGCCTACTGGCCTTCCTCCCGACTATTCTGCATATCATGCCAGACTCTGAGGATGTAGATGACCCAGAAGCACTTCCTCCTTTCATATTCATTCCAAATCCAACAGGATGTAACCAATATAAAGATTGTCGTATGAATTCTGCAGTAATATCTTATGGTTGTTTATAACAATCTCTTAGCCTCCCGAAACGATGAGCATGTTAAGCAGCTTCTCCTTGAATATGATAGAAAGGGTGTAATAAGTCCCAAGACAATCAGTGAGCTCCTCTTAGCAGAGCATAATATAAGAATTAGGTGAGCATGTACCTTGACAAGATCAGAACAATTTTTGGATGATAAACAAATACATTTTTCTAGCCCAAGGACAGTGTCACGACGGAAAAATGATTACAGCATCATGGACAGTCATACAACAACTCAGATCCTTCCAGAGACTGTGAAGCATCAGTTAGTTCTTGATCAACTTGAGATGGATCCTGGAAGACATCAAGGTCCTGCACTGATTAAGGGGGGGATCCAGATGCACACTGGAATCAATTTAACTTGGTATTCTAGCTCAGTTTATCCTAGCTCAATAAATCAGTAATCGCTGATGTAACTATAAAATTTAGTGCATTTGTAGAGGAAGAAACACATCTTCAGGATCCCAAAGGGTTCACACTATGTGATCCTACCTTACAGAGGATCAAGAGAAGGGCACTTGTCAATATTGGTATCCATGAAGAATGGAGCATGGATGGGCATGATAAAATAAAAAGAATTGGCTTTGCCATCTATGGCGTCTGTGATGTCTGGTCAGGAAAATGGTTGGGGTTGTGGGTTATCACTGATAACAGACTCAAAGATGCTGTTGCATATCTATGGCTATCACTTGTAGAAGAATATGGCAGTGAGCATATAAATATCTCTGCTCTCTTTATTATATTGTGATATATTAAGTGATTCTGTCCTTAGGCCTCCCCATACAAACTACAACAGACTGTGGTTTGGAAACAACAATGATATATGGTCTTGCCACTGCATTATGGTTTGTCTGTGTTCCACTCTATTTATTTTGGAATGACTCTGTGTCTGACATACTATCTTAGGGAAGCTTTCTTCCCAGAATTTCCTGTCAATGAGATTCCTGCACATTGCTTCTTAAGAAGTATTCATAGCATAACAATTGAACGAGGGTGGTCCCAGCTCAAATTCCAATTTGATGCCAATGTTGATGAATTCTGGGACAGGGGGATCATAGAGGGTATATATGATGCCTATGATGAGCAACACATGTGAGTTCCCACCTATTTTTCTTTTCTTATTCTTATATAATGCTAAGATAACTTGATTACTAGTGCACTTGCTTGCTCACTCTGGTCCATCCTCATCCAAAAGGAGATTACTACATGGAAGGATAGATTTAACTCTCACAAACCACAATGTGATCGTCAGAAATTTAATCAATCTGGTGTTCAACTGGATGTTGCCTTTGCTCTCCCTGAGAAGCACGGAGGTATTAATTGTCTTTGAGTCTTGACAGAGGAGGCACACAATCTTATCAGAGAATTAAAAATGCAGCTTGGCACTGAAGGGCTCCTTCAATTTGTTCCACCTGCCTTTGCAGCATGATGTGAACAAGCACTATCTTCCCTGAACATTCAAGAATTATCATTTACCAATGTATGGACAATTTTTCAGGATCTACTTCAGCTTGTGTTCGGAGAAGAGTTGTAATATATTTAACTCTACTTAGGAATGACTGTCGAAAGATTGTGAACTTAGGTACAGTAAGTGGGCACTTAATTTGGTTCCAACTGGAACCAAATTAAGTGCCCATGATGATTCGTAATTGCTGGAGTTCACTTCTTTGCTTGTGAATGCCAAGTACACTTAATATTACATTGCTATTCCATTTGTATTTACCTTGCTTATACAAATCACTTCTTTGCTAGAACACCAGATATTCCCTTGCCTTCTCACTGCACCCTTGAATTTATTTATTGGGAGGCTTGTTTTTCAATGACATCATGAAATCAATATTATCTATTGAACAAGAACAGTGTGAAGTATCTAAGTAGCTAATTGAATATCTAATCCTTAGCAGGTGAAAATCTTGATGAAAAATATTATGAGTATACTAGGAATAGATGAAGACATTTACTGATGTGAAGTGGTCCAGAACCCTGGCAAGTGAAAGGTTTGATAGGAGGGAGGACAACACTATCTGATTCAGGGAGTCTTGTAGTGATAGTTTGGAGTCATGGAAGTCCGGGTTCAATGACCTTAGTTGTTTCACCTTGGATGAAAGGGTTGAAAACAGATTCAGGTGAAGCACCTTCTAAGCACAGTTTACAACAATACTCATTGCACTTGTGACTCCTGAGAAATCAATTGATAGGTTTTTTTCCATCATCATCTGGGACCCATCTTCCACCAACACTGTAAAAGACAACTTCGTCAAAGCATAAGCAATAAAATGATACCTAGATACTCATCTATGTACTTGCGGATTGTACAAGACTAGTTCTCCATTATCAAGGAATATACCTACAGTCATTGCATATAATAAAACAATTAATTGAACACTTTGAAGACTCACCCTGAATATCAGTAACAATCACTGTGCGTGCACTATCCACCAGAATGGAATGAGTGAATGCTGCCAGGATGTGATCCATTTCATGTTGGTCTTCATTTAATCAGCCAATACCATCTTTGTCTGTAAAGCGAATCTCCTGGCAGCCTTCGATATCGAGGAGGGGTGCAGCAAGGAAGGATCATATACCATGAAACTTTCTCTGACTTCTCAGTGGTCTCATTGGGATAATTCTAGCATTTGATGTTCTTCACAACTACCTCACTGAAGAAGGAACCTTCAGCATTATAACGGATTTCTAAAAGTGAGGTTGTAAATAAATATCATAAGCATTAAAACAAAAAGAAACACACTTAGAAGCTCCACCCCATAATGAGCTGCCCGCTGTTTGAAAACATTGAGATGATATGCCACCTTCATCAGGGACATGAAGTCTTCTTCAAGAATGGTGTGATTAAAAGTGTTTGACACTCCTTGATGGTGGAGGACTCCCCTGAGCTGAAAAAGGGCCAGCTCGGTATGGCCAACGTATCTCTAAATGGGTACCATATCAGAAATCACACTAACCACAAAAATATGAGAAAAGCATACTTTAAAGGCCCATTTTTGAAGCCCTTTCCCCAGACATCCTCCCACTGGACCTTGCATCTTCTCACAGTCTTCTAACCAGTCCTTGTGAACAACTAGGACCTCCTTGATATCTGAAGAGTGAAGTAAAACCTCTCCATCAGGGGTAATAATGCAGGTCTTCTTTTGAAAGACATGCAAGTCATAGCAGGAATTCTCGAAGTCAGATTGGCAGTGGTATGGGGTGGTAAAAGGTTCTGGCTCCATCTTCAGAGATTCTTCCTGAGGTACTGAGTGTGACAAATAAAATAAGTACTTGAGTAATTCAAATTTATTTATTAACTTACAAAGCTTCTGCAGGCGTGTTGCACTACATGTGACTCATGATACCACAGGAGGCTCATACTCTGATTTATTGCCTTCAGAGACTTCGTCTTCGGATTCCTAAAATAATTACTTAATTAAAAGCAGAATGGTAAGCTCAAAAAGGATGACTCACCTCCTCCAACTCATTGATGGACTTGCATGCCTTCTTTGTTTCAAGTTCATTTGCTTCTTCTTGCACTTTAAATTGCTTGAGTGTTATGGGCTGATCCTAACAAAGTGTTCTGAAGCGTGACCGAAGTAACAAACAAAGTCACACTAAAGAACGAAGGGTTGGAACCGAAGGACTTGGCTTCAATGTGTGTGGGTTGCGCCTTCTTGAAATGTATGTGTCCTTAATTTGGAACAGATTAGAACCAACAATATAAGAGTGGAGTCGAATACCAAAGTTCCGAACGAAGGTAGGACTTTGGAGTAAGATCAAAGGTTCGAGATGAAGTTCAGAAATGATCTTGAAGGTTGTATTTGATTCAGAGGTAATAGAAGTCTGAGGTGTATAGAGGAGAATGAGCACTAGGCTTGAGTATAGGAATGATATACACTAGGTCTATAAGGCTAATTTCCAACTAGAGAAAACTAGCTAAGATACATGTACTTATATACTATAAGTCTATGGACGAAAGCGGAAGGAAGTATTACAAACAAATAAAGCAAATGTGGAGCAGAGCACGACATAAAGTGATAGAACAATGAGTATATGTGTATCGTCAAATAGCGAAGGTTCAGGGGAATGTTCAAACAAATAATGTGAACAATCAAAAAGGTATGATGGACAAATATGCAATAAGGAATATAAGCGAATGGAGGATATGTCATGAGAACAATAAGCAAACAGAAATATGCCATAAGAAAAGTTAAGCGAACAGAAACAATACAAACAAATTGGAAATGAATGTGATGAAGTGCCACCTGTCAGAATAGAAGAAGTATTGAGGACCAATTGTGCCAGGTCCGAAGGAGACTAATAATAGTTTTATGGAATTGTGGAGCAGATAGAGTGATTGAGCAAAGTAGGTGGGCAAAGGCACTGCCCTTGGCATCAAGAAAGAAGTCAGGATGTGGGTCAAGGGTTTGTTGTGCGAACACAAAGACGAGGTGAGACATGAAGTCGAATGAAGTAAGAAGTGAAGTCGAACGAAGCTCTCCAAAGGTATGTGACCTTCTCTGAAGCTTCGTGGAGGTTAAACGAAGTCACATATTGTGACACTTAAGCATGGGGCTTAACATTGAGACTGCCACCACATCATCGTCTGAGTCATCCATAAGTTCTTCCTAATTATTAACAAAATTAGAAATGAAACAATCTTTCAGCCCAAAGACTTACCTTATGGTATAAGTTAAGCCTAATTGATATAGTTCAACACTCTATATCAGAGCTTGACAATTTTTTTATCTTCTTCAAGTCGTCAAAAAACTTTCTGAAAGAGCCATTCAATGCTAGATAATCCTTAACACAGATAGTTTCAGAAGGTTAGTTGCATCACTCCTTTGTTGCAATTTCGACATTCTCCCTAATGTGAGTGATTTAAGTAGTAAGTCTGAAAATAAAAATAATAATAATAATAATAATACATAACATACAATTTAAAGCTGGGCCTAATAAATTCCTGAGTTGAAGGAGACTCAATATAAGCACATTCAGCTGCACTGAGCATGCCCTTGATGGCATCTTCGAGCTTCAAGGTAGGAGGTACAGAAAAGTTTAGTGTGTTCATTGAGAGCTAGTAAAGATAATAATAACAATAAGTCAAAAGAGATATTTTTGAGAACATAAATGCGACATACTGGTTGAGCTCACCCCTTCACACACATGTGCAAGTACACAATAAAAGATATGTCAGTCTTGTCAACAGGCTGACTCTGACCCAAGTTCTTCCTTGCATTTGCCTGATAGGATAACCGTTTGAGGGTTGTGTAGTTGTCAGCCTTCTGAAGGCCAACATTTTTGGGTTGTTTGTTGATCTGTAGCACAGTAGCATTAGAACAATGACTCTCTGCCTGTTGCATGATTAAAGCAGCCTTAGTCAAAGGAGTTACAAAGAAATAGAAAGTAATAAAGAAAATATACCAAACAGGAAGAAATAAGCTAAGACAGACCTTCTTGGTGAGGCTCAGCACGCCCTGTGTCATCATCCAATTCCTCCTCAAATGTATCCTCGATTGTTATCCCATTTGTGGTGCAATGACCACATATCAGGCCTGCCATGCTTGTGAAAACAGTACCACAACCACGGCATTGGGGTTTGCTCTGAGTAGAACTTAAGTCAGAATGTGTAACAGTAACATATAAATCATCTTTACCTCTATGTTGTGTCATTCAGTTGAAGATTTACCCTGGAGCTTGATACAACGACTGCACTGAGCATCAGAAGAGAGTGTGAGAAAGCTGACTTTACAGCCAGTGCAAGCAGGCATTGGGAAGATGAAGTCAGGGCTGACTACAACATACAGCTCCAAAATGAACTTGCTTTTATACACAGCGCGGCAGATAATCATGGAAAGAGTGGGAATATTGGATAAACTATTGGGAATTTAAGGAAGCACTTGCTCTGGTGGAATGCAGGTGTTGCTATTTTTCTTCAATGCTGTCATCATTGTAAGCCTTAGTTTGGCCTCAGTGGTCATTCTAGAATGCGGTCTCCACATCCGAGGAGTGTTTCAGTGATAAATTATAAATATAATATGGATATCTGGACTCACAGTAAAGCATTTGATGTTTGACTCCGAGGAGCTCATAATCAGGAATGTAGATGTCATAGACAGAAGAACTGGAATACTGCATTATTATCTTGTAAATCAATCAATTACATCAATGAAGAAACATATATATTTCATGGTAGTTTAATCCCTTATAGCTCAGTAGATAAAATATTACAGAAGCCATATCGTGTACTTAGGGGTGAGGAAACCACGTTAGCAACCAAGTGCGGTGAGCTGTCAATTAGCCTTACGCAAGGACTTGGGTCACACTTACATAATCCCCTTTGCCCACAACTCCAAACTCTGGAAAGAACAATATATAGCATTGACAATGAATTAATGGTCTTATATGGATGGTACAGTTCCTAGTTTGAATACCCTTAAGTAGGAAAATACAATCTGATATCCACTGGTAAGCATACGAAAGTCATTTACCAAAGTCGAATGTCTGATGTCTGATGTCTGTTGTTTTAAGCTGGCGCCCATGGGGCACCGTAATGGTATCTACACAACTTCAAAGTGGAAAAGGTTTTGGTGACCATGATGAAGCTCTAAGAAGAATCAGGTTAACGTCACCATTTAATGCCAGAAGTATCTCACATTGCCTTGGCTCATTGGCAGGTATTCCCGGTTAGGAAGATGAAGGTGGGTTTACTAGGTCGTGTTTAATCCCTAAACTGGCTATTAATATTCTAGACATCAGGATAATGTTGCTTTGCTGTCTCCATGGAGAAATTTGTCACCTGTACGGTTAATTAACAGACTGGAGAAGTACTGGAATACCCGCACCACGGCGTGAAAGACAAAGAGGGCACATTTAAACCTTCAGCGAACCTTCCAGCACGGGGGCACTCGGGCCGGTTGATGAGAGTCCCAAGTAGACTGAAATGTTAACGAAGGATGGCCCCGATTAAAAGAGTTAACCGTATATCACTATAACCACGAGCTTAATACTATCTGATATGTATAATTTCTTGTTGGTTTTCCAGAGCCTTTACTAGGTCACTGATGGAAGAGAGTCATTGCATGCCATTTGTCTCCTACAGATTATGCTTCCAGTCAAGTTAGGTGCAATCACAAGATTGAGCTTAATAAGAACCGTTGTGAAGCTATATGTATGGCTTGTTTGCTGTTTGATGGTTCGGATTAGCTCAGCAGCAGCAAAGAAAGCAGGCGATGTGACAGCTGTCTCTATAAATACACGAGGAGATTCAAACACTAAATTGAGACATGTGGTAAGTAATTTAGAGGGCAATATAATACTGAGGCTGAGGTAATTCCAGACATGCCTTTCAATATTGGGAAACGACCGAAGATGCTTTTCGCATGTCTTCTGGGTCCGATTTCGGAGAAGTTCACGAGAAAAAATATCCTTTGTCAGAGGAATATAACTATGTTGACATTTCTCACCGATGCGGATAGTACTCGACACCTTTGAAAACTATCTGGTCGCCGGGAAGAGCCTTCCAACTAGAACGTAGATCCTAGCTCGCTTGTGGATAGTCTAGTGAGTGTATATCCCGCTAACAATCTGATAACTCATTCTTCTCAGACTTTGAAGATGCGAAACAAAGTTGGCGGCAATCCCTTATCGCTATTAAGAGTAGTCTATGTTCATGATCAATGTTAACGCATCCCAGGATTCAAGGTTTACTAACCTCTGGTATATTGTTGTGTACGTATAGTTATAGAACCGGATGTGCTTAACTGATTCTGACAACGAATCAAGGTATCGTAAATCATCGATGGATTTGGTGAGACTACTAAAAACTTGATTCCTGCGTGTTTTTGTATGTTCTATGCTATGGTCACCATGCATAAGCATCAATAAAATTTTAATACTAAGAAATGACATACTTCTTCAAGGGTTATCGCTAATGATCTGCAGCCCATTCTCTTTCTGACGATGACGGAGAATTAACATGAGGCTTCAAGCTTCAAAGGGTTAAACTCCTCTTCAGCAACATGATCGCATTCTTCTTCATGGTCCTTACAGGTTGTTGATTAGGCATTTTGGCGGAGAACTTGATGGCTTTTTAAGAGTAGCTATCATAGTTGATTTACGAGTTGTTTGCCAGCGGACCTTGTCGCATGGACGAGAAAAGCCGGAATCCCAAATTCAATTAACTCCGACCTTCCGATGCCACTCCGGTTGGTTCCGGGATGAGCCCACACAACATTGACACGCAACATCCATGAACCTCGGATAACTCGAGTAAAAGTCATGTCAGACCCTTAGAAAGTTCAAGTTTAAGTCCTCGCTTAAGCATCAAGTACAATTTCGACCTGGCGGGGGATGATGAATTGGTGGCGGTTGCAACACATGCATTTGCCGGGTTGACGCAAAAGGTCCGCTCCCACTTCGTCCTTCGAGCTGTATCCTTGATTGCAATCCAGAGGTTCAAGAACGTCCAAGCCTTGTCGGCAATGCGACGATGTTTGGGCAGCAAGGAGCTATTTTCCTCCGCTAATATCACGTAGAAAATATTGAAGGAATCTCAACTCGATTGTATCATCAACGGCGACCATCCAGGACGATTTCGGACGATTTTAAGGTATGTCAATTAAAGGCTATATTTTCCAGGAAACAATTAATTGCTCTGTAGGAATATAGCGTTCATAGCCAACAGCATCCGCAATGTAAGAACTTTCCCTTCGCCCCCACGATATCTGGAGCTGGATTCTCCTTTACAATAGACTTCAAAGCATTGCCATTTAGACTGTTAAGCCTATCATCCATTGGTGATTTGGACGGAAACCCGTTTGAAGACGTTCTAAGGAGTTTCCCACTTTAGAAAATGTTATAATTTTGGGCACTTGCACTCAATGGCAATGGTAAGTGCTCAGTTACATAAATAAGCATTCGATCTTCATATCAATATTATTTACTCAGGAAAAATTATATTTTATCCTTAAGAAGATCAAATATCTCACATGTTTAGGATGTGCCTTTATTGGTGAATAGGAGGGGCAAGGTGACATCATTGGTACCGCCGATAGCAGTTGGCACCTCAGAAGACTCGTGACATGGCCTTCCTAAAATTGGAGATTCGACGCCAACATGCAATTGACGGTGTCGCGCATAAACATGTCAAACGCCAATATGGACAAGAGACTATACCGACCGACCAAGATAAATCGGCTAGTCGTATCGATGATGAGGAAGTGACAGACGGCGAGTCTGAAATTCCTTCAAAGATGAATCCGACATCGAAGATGGTGATGGCGATGATGAGGGTAAAAGCGAAGCATATACCTTCGGTGAAATCGTTAGACGATTGCAGAGACAGGTGGATGATGACGAAGATTCCTTAATCAGGTCAATTGGATCGCCGAATTGACCTTTTGACCTTGACCTTTTTGACCCGGGTCAAGACCAACACTGGTTTGTTCCACCTTGCAATGCCTAGAATTCGCGGAATTTACCTGGAATATGCAGATCTACTTTCAGAGTATCGCGAATGAGGTTTATCAATTGTATCATAAACGCGTTAAATATACTCCATTTTTTATGGCATCTCAACTTGGCGTCTTGAAAATATACTTAAGGATTTAGATCATTCGATGTGATCCGGTGAGTACGACTCATTGCTGTGTGCTCTTCATTGATACTGATATAATATTTTTAGCATACGTAATAATCCGGGTTTCGTAACTTTCGTTCTTTACTCGTTAGCTTGACCATTGCTAAAGTCTATTATTACCGTTTGCGCCATCGAGGTCGTCTCACTGCCATTATTTAATGTCTAGCAAGCAACGTACGAACACGAGTAAGTAACTTAGACGCATAACTTACTGGTAGAAGACTAATTATACCGCTGGGTCATACTCGGTCTCCTGTTTGGGATCGCGTTTCCGGAGCAACCGGGGTACATCGATGAGTATGTGTATTTGCCCATCGAGTATACATCGAGTAAGGACGACCTTAGCTAACATAGCATAATGTGGGAAGAGAATGTACGTCACAACATAACCAAGGTTATTGCGTGAGCCTGAGAGGTCTACCGGAGATCACTGTAACCCATACTTGGAATATGGTATGCCTATGAAACAGTAACGGACTTTATAATTGTTATAGTAATCGGGGAAGCGAACGAGCTCGGAGGAGTACTCTGTTCTCCTTTTACGTGTTCCTTCCTAATGTTCAAAACAAGGCGACTAGCCAATACTGATGGGACGGCCTGCAACCAACTAGATTGGGAAGGAATAAGTCGATGGTGCTAGTATTTTGATTGTAGGATGAGCACTTACCCTATGGCGATCATGGAAGAACTCCCAATATGGACTAACTTCCAAGTTATAATATTAACGAGAGTAACGACTAGGATACTTGTAAAGGTTATATCAGAGTAGGTTTAATATATAAAAGGGAGACATACCCAAGGAAGTATATGATGCTGTTTACGTCAATTAATCAATATGGCTTCCGGACCTTTTCTGACACCCACCTATCACGTAACATCATTGAAAGCAGTGGGCTGGTGTTGCTATGTTGGTAGCCTTCCCAAACCTTATAAAACATCATTGCCAAAAGGATAGTCTCGCAGATAGCTGTAATAATTGGCACGACAATGAATAAGAAATGTTGTGGTTCGACCATAGAGCAAGTTGAGGTAGGCTCAAGCATCAACGACGGTAGGCCTGTTCGGTGTAGGCTAGTCAGATACTGCATCAGCAAAGTGTGCCACGCACGCTAAACTCCCCATAGTGCTAGGTAGCACTAGGTAGGATAGGTAAGTACGGAGTCACTAAGAGTCGGTATATAGACTACATAGCCCTACATACCGCCGCCTATCACTCCTAGCACGGGCGCTAAAACGGATTCTGTGTTAACTTTCCTGATGTACAAAGGTTCTCTCTAACCCAGTAACCACTTACTTCCCGGTAATTTAACGAGACTCACAGCTGTTCCGACCACTGCTGCAATAAGGCAGCATCCTGGAAAGATCAGCACGGTCCGCTTATTGCCATAGACAGCATAAACCTGATAAATTTACCATAAGTAAGAGTTATGCAGACAAATTCAAAGAAAGACGAACCCTGATCACTAGAGCAGCTGTGCGAGAAGATAATTTCACCATTAATTCAAGTAGCTATTTCATTATACTGCACCTTCCGTAAGCAATGAAATCACCACTGTCCTAAGAGTTGGCGTAACTATATAATATTTCCATGAAATCGGATCTCACTCACAAGGACAATTGAATATATAGGAAGACGGTACAGCTGGAAGGATATTTATGACCCTATAAAACCATTAAGGTAGATCTTCAACTCTTACAACTGTGGAAGAGGAATTTAACTGCTCAAATCTTGACAGCGGAGGAGAATCGACATCACGAAATCTGCCAACGGCGCTTGATTTTTCCATAGCGTCCCACACTTCCTACAGACGGTATTAGTTACTATGCCGCTAAAGAGTCACTAGCTCTCACTATTCTCGTAGCATGGCCCTACAGAGAGCTAGCAAGTTGCGATGGAAATGAAGAGTCGCTAGCCCTCGCTAGGCTCGCTACTCTGAAATTCACCAACTCCGCTGCTTTGAACAATATCAGCGCCAATACGACTCTGTGTTGCAACTTAGAGTCGTACCACCACCATGCTGTCCGATAGACCTGGTAGATCCCGCATTGACACCCTGTAAGTTCGTGAGTCATTAATCTAGACAATAAATTAACAAATATACAGGAACCTTTGAGACGGATGGACGTAGCAAACAGTCATCAGGAAGGTCAC
>KN837207.1:291890-309011 GCA_000827215.1 Sphaerobolus stellatus SS14 | reverse complement strand
TGAGACTATGGCTCCTAGAGTTCCTACCATAGTTATCCATAGTGCCATTGCAGCTAGTGTACCAATAAATAACACAGTTCCTATGGAAGCTATGGAGAGTATCATAGTGTACATAAAGTATCGTGGCTATGGATGCTATAAATGCTATAATTGATACTATAGCGTTTGACCACTTTCGTGATGAAAACTAACCGACTGAGTGGCAACAGATCCCAGGAGACCTGAAAAGCTCCATAAGAACTGAACAGACAATAACTTGCAAAAGAAGAAAAGACAAGAATAAACCTACCCCATACAAAAAAGGCCACGGCTATAACGGGTATATATCGTGTCTGCGAGGTAATCAACACGCGGAAACTCTTTGCGGTCTGATCAGGAGTAGAGAACATACCAAGAGATAAAGTGCTTTCACGAATGACCATTTGGTTCTCCAGATATTATCGATCTTTAAACGGTATCAGCATGGCATAATATAACAGGTTGATTTGGCATACCTCAGCAGAAAACATTAAAGCTGTACCGGATGGCGTCGAATGATTATTTATTTTGATAGTGAGAAAGGCTAGACTGACCATATTCGTACACTACGAATGATAAACTGGATACGGTGGCATAATTGGTGACCATGGGTCCGACTGTACATATGGCATATTAGGATAGAATAGCGTTATACGGGTGAAAGTACATACTGCTAATACCTATATCACCGGGAAAAACCTCCATGCTTATCCTAGAGTTTCCCTAGGGAGGAGCAACAAACCCTTTCTAGAGAACAGATCAATGAGTGAGTATAAGGTACAGACAATGTTCGAGAGACCTCAATTGATGCTCCCATGACCTATGAAACTCACACAATCCCTTTGTGTGAGAAATTAGGCGTGCTAGTCGCATAGATCCGTGAGATATCATTTCGGGTCACAGGGGAATAAAGAATCTTCAACAACTTGGTGACTGTCCGTTGATTTAGATAAGATGAGTCAAAGTCGGAATGCTTTGATAGAGATCTTAGGAGTTCCCGCCTTTTAAAAAGAAAAAGAAAAGAAAAGCATTGTCTCAGGTGATCCTTATGCGTGACCTTAAATTAACAATGAGGATGAAGAGATCAGTTAGTAACTGCACATCACAATGGTGGAAAACCCTAGAGAATGTATGGTATCATGAAACTTGAAAGTACCTAGCGGATTCTATCAGAAAATCAAAACCTGCCAGACAGTTTCAGGACACATGGTCCGATTCAACCAGCCTTCGGACGCCATCTGCCAGTTTCTGCTCAGGCTGTGTATCCGGTGTTATGGGAACGCTTCAGCCCAAGATTGCCTGGGAACGGTTGATTTCCTCCGGCTGAAATAATAATATGTTCAATATTCTTTAAACAAAGCCTTTGGATCTATCCTCCCAAATCGTTCATCGTGCATAAACTCCTTGCTTTGAGGAAAACAATCAATAATAGCTTACGGACTATGTTCAAAGTATCCTGGCGGTTATGAAGCCTGGAGGGACAGGACGCATCGTGGAGTGAATCTGAAATGCAACGGCTTATCTATTTAAAAGGTCTTATTGCCAAACATACGTGCCACTCGTGATCTCACGCTGGATTTCCCTTTCAGAAATTCAAACAAAGCAATATTCCTCGATAATAGTTGCATATCTATCTCACTTCCGTCTTTGTCCCTTCTATAAGATCCGATGTTCTCTCGGCTTAATTAACCACCATTCATATACTTCGCAGTTTCTGCATCAAGCTCCATGACCGATAAGATAATGATGAAATACTCCCGTGTATATAACCTAATTAATATGTTTACACTTTATGTGTTATATAAAGCAAGATCGGCTGGTTGTGATGAAAGATAGATTGACTATCACCCCAGCCAAACCATGGCTGACCTAAGTAGTACCCCTTAACACCCTTGCATATGTGCACGATGCAAAAGTTAAAGATTTAGAGTATTCCAGACATCATCAGGAAAGTTGGCAAATGCTACAGAGGCTATATAGCGTCCATAGACACCGTAGCCTCTGTAATTTATGTACACTATGGTAGTCTCCATAGATTCCCTAGAAGTCTGGTGATTTTGCGCTATGCTAGCGGCTGCGGGTGCTATGAATAACTATATAGAGTCTCTAGCTTCAGTAGCCTCAATAGTGCTATGTTTATTTACTAATTTTCCAATTTAATATCCGCAATTTTTGTGCAGGATTAGGTAGTAAATGTGTAAAGTTGATATATAATGTAGCTAAACACAAGAGGAGCTAATAGTAACTTCTACATTTGTGGATCAGATAGAACAAGTAAAACCACAATCTTCGGCAACAACACAAGCAGGTACGTAAGGCTGAAGCGAAAACATAAGGCCAATAAATCTCAGGGGGTAACCATGATCTCGTCGAACCCTATATGCCGTCCTGCATAATGAGCCCAGAATTAGGACACATCTTTCGAGAGAGATAAAACATACCTATTGATTGTACAGGATGATGCGGTGGCGGCTGTTGCGAAGTCTCTATCTGTTTATCAGTATCATTTTGGTACCTATAACTTAGAATGCAACTGGCATGATTGTGTTAGCTAGCAGATAGTGAAAACATTGAATTACGTACCCTAAAGTCCGTTCGGAAGTCTCCTCAGCATGTCTTAACGCCAGGTTACTTCTCCTAAAACATAGTCATCAACCAATAATAACTGGGATGAAGCGACTTGGATAGTGTGTTCGTTGTCAGCTGACAGACCCAAAGGTCAGTATTGGATGAACTCACTAATGGTCAACGATGAAAAGTGGTAGATAACGAATCCTAGAGCGAGTTGAACATCGTTTTAACAGTCTCTACACAATTGATAACATTACCGTACGGTGGATTCGTTCAAAGAGAGGGAATGAATGGCCTTGAGGCCGTAAAGAGAGGATGAGTGGTAGTGGCACGATACTAAGCTGCAATGTGTCGTCTGACGCTCATATTTGTTCAAACCAGCGGAGTTCGTTCTGAATAGCGTAGCGAGAGTTAGCAACGATAGCGACCTGTTATTTTCCGTAGACATTTCGTAGCCTGTGTAGTTCTACGGAAAAATTAGGCGCCTTTACCCGTTTTCCTGATGATGTACCACCTTCACGAAATCGATTCCGTGGAATTCTTAGTGATCGGTACCTCTGTTTAGATCGGCGACACCCTAATCTCCGTGCGCATCCTCCTTCTTATTCGCTTATCTACAAAAAGGCATACGAAAACATTTCCCCACATTGAAATAGACTGAGATTCCTTCGCGGCAGAATCCGATCCCTAATGCAGGTCAACCCTGGTCCCCTTCCGAGCTTGAGTCGAGTCGAATCGTCGACCCCGCAGCATAAATTACAGAGGTCAACAGAAATATACACTCACAAGAATAAGGGTCATACCTTACCCCTTAATCCTCTTCCCTTACTTCCTCCCTAGAACTCTCTTCTTTTATCATCACACAGCTATTTCCATGAATAATCGTCCTACACACGCATGTGTCACGGCCCACAGTCCTGGACAGCATCAAGCTACGTCACTCCGGTCGCAGACGGTCAATCCATCCACATCGCCATCACAAAATGATGAGATCTATGACTGAAGAGCTGGTATTCCACTGACAGATTTTCTTTTATTTCCTTTTTTCTCAGTATCTTACTGAAACCGTCTATCTCATCCCTGAGGTAATTAATCCCAGCCAAAATCGACGATTTTGGGCCAAATCCCTGAGTATTAATTGTCCCAGCAGAAACACGTCGCGGGATGCTATGCCTCAGGTGCCGTCCCGGTGTGACTCCATGGAGTAGTGGTCGTGAGCCCTTGTTATGATTGAAGACACTTTTACTTAAGAATAAGTATGGCTCAATTGGCGACCAAAATATTTTTTTCCGATTACTATAAGAGTCTAAAATGGGTTGAATCGAGGGGAGGGACGGGTTTGCTGTATTGAGAGCTGCGTAAGTCTTTTAAAACACTTTTAGTGTATGATTTAGAGAAATTTTGATGTAATATAAAATAAATAGCCTTAAAAAATCTTTATTAAATTAGCAAGGCCTGAGGTAGCCGTCCCGGCAGATGAGCCTCAAACTTGCGATGCCCGAGGGAATCCCGGCAAAATGGCCGATTTCGGCCGGTTCGACCTCAGGCCTTCACCTGTATTATCAGGGGACCTTTTAACCGTCAATTATACCCCCTTCCAGAACCGTAACATTGGAGGCACTATGGAATACATAGCTACACTAATGTCCATCATAGGTAACAATCGACACACTTGAGCAGTTATAGGTTATAGTCAGTCATGCGCGAGCGTGTAGAAATAAATTAAGACGCGGTACTACTGTCAGCTTCTTAACTCTCCAAAATCTAAATACGTCGTATAAGCATAAAACAACATATCCGTGCTGGTGTAATGACTAACATCGATGTCTTTCATATCAACAGGCGCACAGCAGCTCGGGGGTCGATTTCCTCCCACAGAAGATTTTTTTGCTTTTTATTTTGCTTTTCATTTTTTTTTTTTTTCAAGTACGCGTATATATGAAAGTTCAGACTAGTAAGTAGTCCCGATAATTAAATCTATATCTTCCGAAATAGCCTAGAACCAAGCCTCAACCTGCACCTACATATTCATCTTGTGCATACGTATCTTCTGTAGCATGACAAGCTTCAATCTTGGTAAATGAATCTATTCATGACCAACATGCAGTTCCATGCAGGAAACGGTCAGAAATAGATCGTGCTCAGGGTAGTAGTATTCATTCTGATGCATTAAATACTTACACCCTGGCAATTTAAAGAGACTTAGAGCTGTTCCAATCAGTGCTGCAATAAGGCAGTATCCGGGAAAGAGAAGCACGGTTCGCTTCCCTTCATAGACAGCGTAGACCTGAAATCGGAGCTTGAGTCGGGGGATATGTGCGGCACCTCGGGGAGAGACATACTCTTATTACTAGAGCCACTGATCAAATGGGTGCATTTACCACTAATACCATTAGTTAATCGACCGTACTCACCTTCAGTAAGCAATGAAGTTACCACTGTCCTGATTAATATCTTGTTAACTACATATTGCCTTCTTGTTTATTTAGAAGAGCTAAGAATCACTCACATGGAAAATTGGATACATAGGAAGGCTGTGTAGCTGAAGCAGATAATAATGAACTTAATACATGGAAATCTGGCCAAAATTCTCACAACTGTCGGAAAGAAATTTAGTTATTCGTCATCAACCACATAATAGAAACTAACGACGGAAAGGCAGCGGAACCAAGAAGACCTGATGAGTAGTTTATAAGGGATAGAGAATGAACAGTTTGTAGATACCACCAACCCCACACAAGAAATGCCATAGTTACAACAGGAAGATACCGAACATGTGAGGCAGGCAATCAGCTACTCCGACATCCAATGTGATAAATATTAGCAGAATGGGGAAATCTATCAATATAGTATGCCTCATTCCTTGAACTTTAAAACCGGAAAGGAAAAAATAAATTGTCTTTGAAGATACTTCCCATCCTCTAACACTCAATCCTTCTCTCTGTTTATCAAGGCAGGGTAACGATACTCCACTTGGCTTTGTTCTCAACACGCTAACCATAAAGGGTGGAGTTCTATGTGAGTATACACCGGGCTACCTTAAACTGAAGTTTGTAGAAACCCTTAAAAATCAGATGACCACTCAAAGTCTGTTCAACGGATATATTTCCAGCAAATTGCTTTTATGATGGGTGTAGCCTATATGTCTCAGTAATCATGTCTTTCTTAAGATCCCAGGTTCAAGCTGAAGGTAATGCAAAATAGATGATGTCATCGCTGCATAAAAGTATGATATTGCAAAGGACAGAAATGCAGCAAGAAACCAGCTTTGTTTTGTCCTCAAATAACTGTTGATAAATCTTAAACTTAAAGAGGGATTATGAAGTGTATTGAATCTAGGATAACCTCACTGAATTTTACCTGATACTTTCTGCAATTCCTCGATGATAGATGCCTACATATCTCAGTTATTAGCTTCTTTCACTCTTTCATGGTGTCATCTAAAAGTAGACACCATGGCCACATTACCGAAGGTGTCCATCCGTGGCCACTGTTCTTATATATCAGTGAAGTTATTTCATAAGGGCTCGTTCAAGGTATCTTTAACTGAATATCAGAGAATTCTGGAGAAATAGAATGACTATGCACCTGTGTAATCTTCATAATCTGAAGGCATTCCCCTTGATACAATTATGTGCCAGAAATAGATAGCTTGAGTGTAGATTAGTCCGAGTTTCTGCCTTTATTCTTTCTCTCATTCATATATTTGAGTCCAAAGACATTGTGATTTTATTTTATTTTCGCATTTCGATGCACCTCAGTAGTGCCATAAATCAGTTGTATGACACAGTTATGTAAAGACACTTGGAGATTTCAATGACATGAAATAATACCTTTGATACTCTTTTTAAAACTTTATCATAGGCTAAACACAGCTTTGGATGCTGATGTATTGATTTGAGTCCTCAGCCAGGCCTAGAATAGAATGACCTGAGGTATAAATATTGCACCTTTATGGCATGTAGTTTACACAATCATTCACAGGAAGCACTGAGGGATTTTCTACTGAGAAAAATGTTAAGAAAATCTTAGAAGTCAACCCCATTTCTTCAGTGTTTTCCCATGAATTGTGCTAAAACCATAATAAAAACCAACATTTATTAAGGTTTTAACACAATTCATGGGAAAACACTGAAGAAACAGGGTGCACTTTTAAGGTTTTCCCACTGTTTTCCTCTAGAAAAACCCCTCAATGCTTCCAGTGATTACACCTCCACTATATTTCAGCTTTGAGATCCCCTGATATTTCAAAGAGGTCATCACTCCTCCAAGACTCATGACCTCCAATATGTTTGAGGTCAAGGGTAGTTCATGTATGGGAGTGGGGCTGTGCTATACAATGTCTAAAACCCTCCACTCATTGCTGCACCCTTGCTGCTCACTACTCAGAAAATTGACAAAAATCCTCAGAAAATAGAATAAATTGCTAGAAAGATAAAATAAACATATCAGTATTCCCACACTTCACTTGGCCCTAAAGTTCACCATCCTGCCACTTCCTGCAGTTTTTAAAAATAGGAAAATTGCTAGAAAATTTGGGCAAATCATAGAAATTCCTAGAAAAATCATGCAAAGGGAGGTAAATTATTATAAAATAGAATGATTATTCTCATGCTAAATTGCCCTATCTGGACCCTCCACTCACTATACACTGACAGCACCGGCAGCATCCACTCAGTCTTAAATATTGAAATCATAATTTCTATTTTGGCTTTAATGTTCACTAACAACTGCTAATGCCTATCTGCCAGACTAGTTTCTAATTGAAATTTGAGTAGCATCAAGCTGTTAGCTACAGCCTATCAGTATGGCTCCACCTAATATTGCAAACTGTGAGTGTCCATAGAACTGGAATAGTACTGTTTAAGCAACTAGAAAGTTAGACAGGCACTCTGATATCTTATTTTTGATTTTATTCAATTTTTATCTGATTTTTAACATGACCTGAGGGTTGATTAAGATTCAAGAGACTGTGGTAAAGGATGGCATAGTGACTAACCAGTAATGGCCACTATCAGCAACAATGAACCAGCCAATGCAATGGATGCATTTGATGTTTGATGGTGGTCAGGCGGAATTGTAGTTGATGGAGCAGAAGCGCAGGAGTACTGGTATGTTTATTTTATTTTTCTAGCAATTATTCCATTTTCTAGGGCTTTTTGTTAATATTCTGAACAGTGAGCAGACCCTGGGAAACAGCATGACAATGACCGGAGGGTCTTAGACACCATATTGCACAGCCCTGCCCCCACACCTGAGTTACCCTCAACCTCAAACATATCAGAGAAGTCATGACCTCTCTGAAATATCGGGAGATTCCCTCAAATATCAAAGGGTCTCAAAGCTGAAATATAGGGAAGGTGTATTTATTGTGCAAACCGTACGCAATATGTATGCCATATACCTTACTCCGCTCCGAATTCCGAGCACCTCCCTCACGGACCTCTCATTTCCATTCGTCCAAATCCAATTAAATAAAGAAAACATCCTCACGTCATCTTCACATGGCATCTCCCTTAATAGTTGTCCTTCGGGAGCATTCTCACTCCAGTCCACCCATCCACATCGCCATCAAGAGATGATCAGATCTGTGATGGCACCTGATGGCACAGGTACTCGACCAACCTTGTCGTTATCCTTTATCCAACACTTCTTACGACGTGGAGGCAGATATCAAGTGAGGTGGTATCTCTAATTCGTGGAGATGCGAAGGGAAGGGAAGGGAAGTAAAGTGGACCGGTGGTGCTGGAGTGGGTCGCCGCTGACAGGTGGGTTTACACATTTTTCTTAATCTTTGGAGAAGTCTGCCAGTGAGAAGGGATGGAAGGATGCTGGCGCTGTGACCAATATATCTCATTCCATTAAATTCTTATCTTCGTAATAAATACGTTACGTTACAGTGTTGCGCCAACTGGATTGGAATTGAGTTGAGGCTGAATGGGCACAGTATCGATATGACCGAAACTTTAAACATACCTGCTTGATCATTTGCTAGCTCCTTGGCGCATCTTCGGCTTCCTTCCTTCTTCACTGGCATCCGCGTTTCGTGACACACTCGGCTCCATCCGAACTTGCGCTTTTCTTATTTCTTCTACTCCGACTACGAGAATATATACAACTTCCTGGCAGTGTTTGTATATATCCTTAGAATCGGGGGTTTGGAGCGTGCTTACGGATCGACGCTAAGTATAGCCAACCCCACCAAACTCAAACACACGCAGAGCGGCAGTGGCAGTGTCCATCTTCGGATTTCCAGACCTTCGATAACGCCTTCACCCTATTTATTATCCTACTAGTAGGCATGCAGCAGTTGCACACCTCTCGTCAATTACCCGTTGGCTTAATGGCTCCTGTATACGTATGTGACTGGCGGACACCGAAGCGAGACGTTCCCATCAAACCCCATCAGATCGGCCTAGGCTCGCGAAATCTCCGAGAATCATTAACATGGAGGTACTTAATGAGCTCGCTCATCGCTTGTAACTATAATCAATGAAGTAGGAGGGAGCTCGAGGGAGGAACAATACATACATGTTATACACTCGGGATCCGGGGATTCCTTTGACATTCGCCGCTTGCAAGTTGCCGTTGCCGCCTGCCGTCAAGGTCTATTGAGCTGAAATACCAATTCGGATTCGGGCAAGACCCTGTAGGACCCCGGGTACCTCGATACCACTTTTCTGCAGCCACCAATCGTAATATTGCATGCTAATATATTTCACATAGATTTAAGCACAAGTCTTCTAACGTAACCTCAGCCCGATTCGAAATCCCACCGAATCCTACCCTATACAGAAAACGAGTGTACGCAGTATTTGTGTGGCTAGGTATGTGTAGCCTATTTTCTCAGAAATTAAACACGAACGAAACTTGTCTTAAATGCCACAGAGTCAAGACTTAAGAATTCCAATGGGTGGCAGATATTCATACGAGTCGACAACGAATTCCATTGCATAAAATCTGTCTTGTTTCCAACCCAACGCGTGCCAAACTACAGAAAAGGCACAGCGGGATTTCTCGGATTTTTCGGGTCAATTTCCTTCAACATATTTTCTTGTTCTTCGTCGCCAGTCGCGTTAGGCTTGGTGGAAGGTACATTATACAATTCCTCAACTCGGGTCGTGCAGGGAATTCATTGATTCTTCCAGCAATCTTCAGCACCCGAAGTCCAGAGAAGTCTTGCAGTATCGGAATGTCTATGTAAGGATCCATCCTCGTTACCAAGACAACAATTTCTAAAGGTTATTCCTCAATGACATCCTGAATTGAAGGCTACCGTGGGTCAATGTGTAGGTATATCTGAAATCATTTTCCGACCTTCTTGACTATTGCCTGGAATTAATCCCAGAATTTGAACCCAAGCTTTGCGTTCCTAGCCGGCGGTCGACGAGCAATCCACTTCGCAGCCCTCATCCACAAAAGAAAAAGAAAAATATTGTTCCGACACGGGGAATTGAACCCCGGGCTATCGCGATCTGAACGTGCTGTTAAGCTGTCATATGAAAGGCGATAATGTTAGCCACTACACCATATCGGACATATGCTTGAGATGGTGAGCGTAGATCGCATTGCGGATCCAGCCTGGATGTTATGGCGAAAGGTGAGTTGTCTCCTGTTCTATCCGGATCCAACGTGAGCCGGACGAATCACAATCATAAAGCAGTCCTTCCTATCCATCACTCTCACAATCTCACTGAAGTCGTCCGTGCCTGCTTATCTAGAGGATGCAAATTTTCCATTATCGAGTGAGTGCATACAACTCGATACTATTTATTCAGAATGACCTTGAATCCCTTGTCGACATGTTAAGAACACTTAAGTCAAAGGTAAGAGCATACAAACATTCGTCCGGATTCGATCCCTCCTACAATCCTTGGAGCCGCTTACAACTTCGTACCCGCTGGAGCCTGGTCGAATCGTCCAAGAAATTCAGTTGGGACAGAACGAAGGGTGAACGAGAGGGTGAGGATACTAGTAGCCTGAAGGCAGATCATTAATAAGGAGGTTCAAATATTCAACTACCTCTTAAGTCATATCAGTTTCTTCTTCAACTCCAAAGCTTCATCATTCACAACTCTCTCTTCCCAATTCGCTTTCGCCACATACTGAACTCCCGCAATGCTCATTGCAGACGAACGATCTGTACCACGGTCCAGTGACATTTGTAGCGAATGTCACTGTGAATGGTCTTCCACGAAGCCGTATCTGATTTATATTCATACCTCTGCGCCACTACTCTACTTATGAAGAGATAAAATAGTCCTCCCATCAGATCGTAATATAATTCCCCACACCATGTCAGTCATTATTTAGTCATTATCACCTTTTCCTTCGCATTTTAATCTATCAAAATGACCTGTCCAATTTGTCTATAGGGAGGAAAATTAGTAACGTGATGAGAGACCAATGCTATTACAATACCAAAGTTACAGAGAAAATAACAACAGCACACAATGATATCGTACGGCGGAATGTTGATATAATATTATCCAGGAAATTCGGCCTAGGAGCATCGGGATTCGGTGGAAAGGGTCTACGACTCGCATCACGATCGCTAGGCCTCGGATCTCGGATCACGGAAGGCTGATTGACCAATCATGAAAATAGCATATAAAGAATATTTATTTCTGCAATATTATGTGCACAACATTGTCAACAACGACATTCAATGCTACTTATGCTTGCCTCGCAATACTTCGGAGGCGCCCCATTAATTTTAAGTGAATGATAATTGACGTGTTCGATATGGTGTAGTGGCTAAAATTATCGCCGCTCAAGTGGAACGCGATAGCCCGGGGTTCAATTCCCCGTGTCGGAAGATCATTTTTCTTCTCTCTCTCTATCTTCGGATTGTTGTTGGAGAAGCATGAGGATGATTAGGTGGAAAGGGGTAACTCAACCCCCTCTTTTTTTTTTAAATCCCCCCATTTACTCGTTCTGGCGTTTACCTCAGGCAGAGCTCGCCTCCTTTTGACATACCATACAAGTATGTGGGTTCACAGAATGGCCGACCTCGAGACCTCGTCGTGATCTTTAAAGGATTTCGGAGACGTCATTTATGTAATTTACCGGGTTTAAGTTCCGTGCTGCACTGATGATGACGGGGATGAGGCGAGGTACTTAGTACATGTCATAGGAACGTTAGCGAGGATAAGTTTTTGGGAGGAGCTCTACTGGAAGCTCCGGTGATTCTAGGAATCGTGGCGTGCTTATTCGGAGAGGGTAGAAGACAGAATACATCACCTCACAAGTACAACCCCAGTCGTCATCTTCCCATCTCCTCATCAACCCCCCTAACGATGTCACTAACTCCTTTCGAGTTCCATTTTCGCTACGTGTTTGGTTGCAAGGTTGCAAGGTAGTATAACAAACGTAGGATGTATGTATCATATTTGTTTGGAATACAAGGACACCACGTTCCGTCTCCAAGAAAAGGGAAAGGGAAATGAAACAGATAGGCAGAGACAGGGAAGGTAACGAGATACTATCACCACGAGCACTAGTACCTACCATCTCAATTCCAATCCCTCCGTGAATCATCCACCGAACAGAATAAATCGCTTACTGCACTCAAAATCTACTGAGAAAATAATGCATGACACGATGGATAAAGCCATGGACGGGATGCGACACGAAGAGTTTGGGGCATTCATCGCAGAATTACTCGCGGGATTTATCCTTTTCCTTGCATGCTTGGTTTCGTTATAGGATTGGATTCTTCTTCTTTTTTACTCTTTCTCTCTTTTTTCAAGCTCGCGGAGTAAACGAATGGCAAGCTCCCTCTAACCTGACTAAATATAATTATGTTATGATTGGGTTTTTAGAGTTAATCCTATTTCTTAGCTGCGCTCCTGATTACGCTTGCTTGGATTCTTCCTGGGTTTCGTTTCGCTATTGCCGTCAAAATTAAAAGGAAAGGGGATACGAAATGGCAGGGAGGAAAGGCTTTGGAAAGAAGGAGAGAAGGAGAAAGAATTCTATATCGAAACCAAGAATGAAAAGAAAAACAACAATTCTAGGCGATGAGCATCGCGGAATTAAACTGCTTGGTTGGATTTCCCCGGTCTTTGTTTCGTTATTGGCATAGAATGAAAAAGAAAAGAAAAGAAAAGAAAGAGAAAGAGTGAAGACGAAACGAAACGACGGCTGAGGAAATCTAGCAGTAACGCAGGGTGATAAACTCGGGGAATCAATCATGTTCAGCCCGACGTGTGAGCATCCCAGTCGTTTCATAAGCAGAGTGGAGATGACGATGGAAATAGGGATCAATGGATCGCCTAAAACAGACATCGACAATATTTGAAGAACTCTGAGTCTGGTGCGCCAAGAAAGGGTTGGGTTGATTGATTTGATGCGACGCAAATTCAATGGTCAATTAAACCCAGATGAGATACAGTCCACCACAATGGCCATGAACCATCAGATGTCAACCATCCACCAAGTCACTGCGCCCTCAGACAACATTGCTGTATCCACTGACCCAGACAACAGCACTAGGAATGATGATAGTAAGACTTCTGACAGCAACTCCTCAACTGCATCAACAAGGGACACTGAAGAGATCAATTCAGAAATCTGGAAAACATTCCTTGAGTATAGGCAGCTTCTCCAGGCCAATTAAAAACATGTGCTTGATGCAGGCAAACCACACAATACACACCTTGTTTGCTCTTTTACATCAACAGTGTAATGCGCAACGACGTGAGTATTTACCTGCTTGAGATATGTAGCAAACTAATACATGATTATAGTACCTCCTTTACCGCTACAGCAATGATTTCCGTCAGTACACTCAGGTTACAGATCCACACCTTTAATCGAGGCCTATGCAACATTCTCACCCATATATTCGATACATTGTCCAAGGTAGTTCCCACAGATCCATCGCAAATAAGTCTTCTCATAAATTCCCTAGTGCCTCTCCGACCAATACTCTCTCTGTACTTATATTCTCCTGTAAATATTCCTTTTCCTCTAAGGTTCTCTACATCAACCTGTAGTCCCTATATTGTTTCCCTCATATGCATCACATCTTTATTGCCCTGTCTCATTGTAATTCTATTCAAACTGTACATTTTTCCTTTCTTTCGAAGCTTCATAACTTCAACCTGTAGATAGTTCCTCACCCATGCCTTACCCTTTTTTTCTATGGTACAATATAACAATGTATCACCATTTATCCCTCAGTGCCCTTTAAATCTTTTACCGGAGCAAAGCGGAGGACACACCTTGTAAAGATTATAGAGCAGTATAAGAGGAACATATGGGGCGCTGTACTGTGGGCAAAGCTGCGGTTTTAGTGGGTCGGATGCGCAGCGTGGCTGTGCGTGCACACCCTTCAAGTTTATCCATTTTAACAAATGCCCGATATCTTGCTGAGAACGCCCAAGGAGTGGTTTCCAGGCTCATTCGATTCAACGTTGTCTACATACAATCCCCTCTCAAAAATATGGCAGTATAGTACAAACAGTACAGTGACTCCCTCTAAATTCCAGTCAATCCCGGAGCCAGTGTTCAGTTATAATTCTTCGTCAGCCATCATAAGAATAAACATTAAAGAAAATAAAGAAAACGGCTCCCTACATCTACCCAGGCTTGGATGGGTCAGCTTACAAATAATGGCTCTATTTCGTGTGTATGGCAGAGATGGCCGCATTACACCAAGGTTCAGAGTTCACTCATTAGTAAACCGCGCAATTGGTTCCGGCGGTTCCAGCGTGATCCGGGACAAGTTTCTATTAAATTGGGAACACGAGGAACCGCTGGACATGGCTGGACCTAGCCGGACAATATTACCGGTTTACTGATGCTGTGCAGAAAAGGTAACACCGTCCAGTTATTGCTAACCTTTAATTCTAGGCAGAGCGGAGTGGAGCCTGATTTTCTAATGCTCTATTAATATTTTTCCTCACTCTGCAAATTGTCAATCCATGATGGTGTGATGGCTAACATCGCTATCCTTCACACGACAGCCTGAGGTTTGATTCATTGCATGGAATATCATTCTTTCATTCCTATCATGCTATTACATTGCTCTGGGTTCAATTTCAGTAGCTGAACAAATTAAAAATTAATGACATCCTTATAGTACAGCGAGGATAAGTAGAATACTTCAAACGTGAGGAATGAGGGAAAGCCAATCTACATTTTCGAAAGCTGAAGGGGGAAGCTGGCGAAGCGAAATCAGACTCTCCACAGCAAGAAACAGCCTCCCTGTAATATACATAAAGAATAGCAAATGGAGGATAGCCGCGAAAACCTTTCCAATTTCATCGTTTTCATAACGATGAAAAAGCACCATTAACGGCGTGAACCACGCTGGCATTGTGGCGATTACACATCCTGATATCCGCCATGCTAGCATTTCAACCCTCGAGGGGAAGTTGAATGACCACCCTATCAGATGGAGTCCGCCAAATATGCAGCCAACGGCCATAGTGATAGAGAAACGTCTGATACTTCCGATCTCTTCTGCATCTTGGTGCTCTATGTGGAAGATGCCCACTCGATCAGCGGGTACAGATTTTTCTTCGCCCCTGGTCAGCTCGCGGAGTGTTTGTGTGAAAGGCGAGGTTGGCGCAATGTTGGATAAGGTATACAAGCACCCTTTCTTGTAATAAAGTGCCTCTATCGCCTCCTGTACTCTGAGGGAGACGTCCGGGATAAGTTCCGTAATAGGAGTGGGAATAGAGACAAAACGTAAATGATGTGAGAATCCCCTTAGACAGCCACAGACAGTTTTGAATCCCTTCCGTATTCTTATTGATATGGAAGAAGTTCGAAACCACGATCGAGACACCAACGTCGATGTTGGGTCCCTCTGTGGCTCGATTGTCAGTGCATCGTGATCTCTGCCGGCTTCACCAGCAGAAGGTTGAGAAGACGTGGGATTTTCCTGGTAACCAACCACGGACGCTTGAGCGGTCTCTGGTGCTGTATGAGCTGAAGTGGTAGTGCCGGTGGCGGTAGTGGTGGAGCTGTTCATTTCTGCTGGAACTGTTCATTTCTGCTGGGAGCTCTTGTGATTTTAGCCGAACAATAGACGGGCATTGCACGTCGAAAGGCTTATCCCACCACAGAAAGTACATGACAGTATTTAGAGCCGCCAATGCACTTGTTGTTAGTTCAATCTCTGTGATAGCGAGCCCTCGGGCGCGACGAGCAACGACTTGAGTAATGAACCAAATTATTTGAGCCGAAGCAACCGTTTTCCCCAGTGCGTCGCTTTTGCTTTTATCCTTAATTTCCGGTTCAGAAATCGAAGGAAAGTCTAATCTGCCCTCTCTCATCAGCCTCTCCAAGGTGTTATAATGTAGAACACTAAATCCATTTGGACCTGGACCCGGCGGAGAAATATCAAATGTGTCCTGTGTCTGTAAGTCCTCCGGTCTATGAATGTGCAGCACAAATCCTCCCATTTGAAGATAGTGTCCATGAACCATCGTCCAATCTTTGCCTGACACTGACCGTTAGTAACACAGCAAACCAGAATCATCGAACCATTAAAGCCACCACTCACCCTTCATAAAAGCAGGATCTTCTTTCGATAGTTCTAGTATCTTCTTGCGGATGTACTTTGCACCCTCTCTCTGTCTCCATGCCCAAAGCAACATCAACTCAGGTGCAAGCAGTGCCAAAAACATCGCTTTGAGTCGACGCAATGTTATCCGCCACCATTTTTCATCTCGAGAGGGGATATTCGGGTGCACGGCAACCCAAGTGACCGCGAACGTTGTTGCAAGGCAGCTCCAGACGATGTCACTCAGTGAGCGTTGATTGTTTGACGAAAGGGGTGTGCATGTAGTGGTTGAATTGGAAGGAAGTAGGTCGAAGGCCAGTGGAGGAGCGTCGGGACTTGAAGTTGGCAGTGGACTGGCGCCCACGTTTGCAAGCGAATAAATGATGAAAGAAAGGAAAGAAATAAGGAGCATAAATTGAGGAGACTTTGAGATGCGAAACGTAGGCCAAAGACAGCAGAGGGGAGACTAATGGAAAGAAAGATTCAAAGATAACCAATTTTAAATAAAATGCCATGTCAGTCATGCTGTTACAGCACTACTTGGGCCGGAGTGATTAGCCATAGCCTTCGTATAGCAATTAAGGAAAATTATTATTTCTAGGAATACATTCACACAGACCAAATTAAGATGACAGTACGCTGATCTGTGGCTGATGGAAGAACAGCTTCGAAGACACATGGTTTCTAAATGAACGAACCAAAAGATACGATAGACTGACAGCTCTTCTAAAAGCATACTGGCGATCTCAGTTGCACGGACAGCTGATATTCCAGTGTCCGGTGAATGGATCTCTTCTGAACTGGTGCACCATAATAACTCGTATCTTAAAGTCTCTACGAAAATATACACATATTAGGCAACTACCTCGGTCTATTCTATTTCGGGTGATGGGTATTTTCTTCCTGCTTGAATCCTTCGCTTTTTATACCCTACAGCTGCAGTATTTAATCATGCTGCACAGGAGGAATTCAATAATTAAGTCTACACCGCTCTGTGGCTTGGAAGAAGCTAC
>KN837207.1:268124-288925 GCA_000827215.1 Sphaerobolus stellatus SS14 | reverse complement strand
ATTTAGGCTGGCTTGATGGATATGGACTAAATGCAGGCAGCCAAATTTGGTTGATTTGTCCACCGTCCAGAATCCAGTGTCCAGTGGCAAACTCTTGCCTAATAGTAAGATTGCATTGGAAGATTGCGTGGAAAGTTGCCCGTCGCATGTATTGTTGCGAAGATGGCGGGCGTTGCGGATGCGGGACGTTTTGGACTTTTGAGACATGTTGCGACGTGAGATGCCGAGGCGAGCTGAAGAGGGAGATGGGCGAAGAGAAGATGGGGGGATATGATATGTCGCGGTGGTGGCGAATCCGAATCGGCCTGTCCATCACGCATTGGCATGGCGTGGGACGGCGGCGACGTTCAATGTAAGTATACGGCTGGAGGTCGTCGTTAGAGCAGGTACGCGTCGACGGGGAATACTACATTGGTCTCTGTCCGCACTCAAGAAAAAGTGGTCGTCGGACGTCCAGCATCGCTCGCACAGGATAGGGATTTGGACATGACATCGCACCTCACCTGTCCATCAGCGCACCCATCGGAATCCTAATCCGGTATCTGGGGTCCCGCGCGCCAATCTGCATCTCCGGTGGGTATTAGACGCGAGGGAATTCGCTACTCGCTGCTGGACACTCCCACCACCCTCTTTCCCCCCATCATCCACCTACCCTTGTCTGCCATCGACAGTGTCGACGACTGACCGCCATGTCTAACAATTCCACCGCCGCTGTCGACCCGCTCTCGCTTCTGCCGCCTTACCTCGACCTCCCGCCCCACCTTTCCGCCCACAAATACTTTTTCGTCTGCACGCTGACAGTCGCTGCATGGGACACCCTCGTCCTCTCTCCCCGTACATGGAAGCTCTTCAAGAGCAAAGAATGGCCCCTCATGAAGATCGCCTTCTACTTCCTCCGCCTCCTCATGCCCATCGAATTCATCATTGTCGGTGCGTAGCTACAAACCACACATAAATGCATCCTCCTAACTCCTCTTACAGCCGTCGCATTCTTCGATACAAAATGGACGACAGAGATGTGCCAAAAATTCTTCCTCTTCGAGCCCATCCTCACCGGCATCCTCGTCTCCGTCTGCTCCGCCGTCCACCTCATCCGTGTCCGCGCCATCTATGACAAATCCCAGCAAATCACCATTCTCCTCGGCACGCTCCTCCTCGTCCAGGTCTGCATGATGGCCGTCGCCTGTGGCTTCTACCATGGTAAATCCCTTCCTTTGACTCGCCAATCAGCGCTGTGCTAATTCGTTTTGGCAGTCGTTCCCGTAAGAGACCCCTCGCAAGGCTGCATCGCCGGCCCGAAGCACAACTGGGTTGGAATCTACTGGGTCGGCCCCACCCTCTTCTTCACCACCACCTTCGGACTCGCCCTCGCGCGCTCTTTCCAGTCCCGCGCCCAGCGCCCCATCGGCCTCTGGAAGCTCATGCTCCGTGATGGATTGAACCTCTACGGCGTAAGCACCTCCTCCCGTAACCTAATATAATGCAGTCGCTAACGCCCGCTCACAGGCCGTCTGGATCGTTAACATGGTCAACATGCTCTTCTGGTTCATCGTCACCCCCACCGGACCCGAAGACACCATCAAAACAATCGTCACCTCCATGGCCGCCGTCCTCACCATCACAATGACGATGCGCATCATCCTCTCCGTCCGCGGCACCCTCGTCTCCGGCGGCTCCTTCGCCGGCTCTTCCTCCGCCCCCTCTTCGCACTCGCACAGCCGCTCAGCAAACATCCCCGGCGTCGCGGCCGCGCGCTCTACGGGCACCACTGGCCCGGTGTTCAGCATCAACCCCGTTGCAAGCCAAGGGAGACAGGCGTACAACCTTGAGGAGATTAATGGCAAGCCGGAGGCGGACTGGGACCACGATGGGAAGAGCAGCGTGAACGGGGGCGTTGTGGAGGGGAAGACGGAGGGTCTTACGGGCGCGCCGGAGCAGGAGAGCGGGATTGGCGTGAAGGTGACGGTTGAGAGGCAGTTCCAGTGAGGGGTTAACGGTTGTTGTTGATGCCTGCTTTAGGGCGGGCTTGTGCGCGACTAGTGGGCTTCTATGCGCCTGCTGGAGTGCAGCGTAAAGTAAAGTGTACATTATGGTACAATATCTTCCTCCATCTCCTCATATCTCCTCCATCTCTTGATTTATTGTGCTCTCATCTCGTATTCTTTATTTTTGCTTTCATATCTCTATTTGCTTTCTATATCGATAATCTACTGCGCTCTGCAGGGCAGATTACATACTAGCTATTAGTTATTACTTAGCTGCACATACATACATACATATACATACATTCAGATACCAAGATGAGGACTGTATCGTTAAACCTCCTGTGATTATGATTTATCACAATACATATTGGAAGGGATGTAAATTACTAAATGTTGGGATTATGGGTTGTACGTTAGGTGTTTTTTTCTTACTTTTAAGTATGTACGTAGGATTGCAATGCGATGTGCGTGGGATTGTGCACCAAGTAGTCAACTTCGAAGAGCACCAGCGGCCGGTACGCAGCAGTCCGACTCTGAAGTCCAGCGCACGGTACACATACTATTACGAACGCCACAATCACGCCCACAAGTCAGCACTCAGCCCTGATCTCCACCCCAATATGCATCATGCTCCAGACCATCAGTAATCCTAGTAAAACACCAAGCCCAGCACGAAGACCCGAACCGCGAACCACCGTCAGCATCACCCGCACCACCATCAGCCCAAGCCCGGGGCCATTTGCGCATGCCAGGCGGGAGCAGGAACGCCTGGGCCGACCGAGAGCGTGACGATCGAATTGACGATCGAATCAGCCTTATTCGTCTAAAAGTCCATCAAGGCGATTGCGATCGGCATATGTGGCGTTCTGCAGTCTGTGTTCTGGAAGCGGCGGGGAAGAGGGGTGCTTGGCGGGGTGGGCGGGGGATGGAGGCGGGGTAAGGATATGGGGTTTTTTTGGCTCATTGACTTAGGGTGTAGAGGGAAGGGAAATAGGGAATTAACGTGATCTGATATATATTTACGAGGAATTAACACCCTATAGCACTTTGGGGACGAAAATAGAGAGTTTGCGCAAGAGCGCCGGCGCTTTCTGGCGCTATTTCACTATAAATACTACGAGACTCAACCGTGTAATTATGAGGATTATATGAGAAATGTCAACCTTTTAAATATTGCTTCAACTTCATTATGGACATCAGAACGAACAAAGAAGCAGAGGAGACGTGTTCGGAAAAGCGCCAAGAAAGCGCCGGCGCTCTTGCGCAAACTCTCTAATACGTTTGGTTTCAAGTTAGCGAGGGCGGTGGTTCAGACGGGAGATGGGTGGGTTTGAGGTTAGGTACGGAGATGTAAGGAGATGTGCGTATATTCTGGAGTCGTCGACTTAGTCTACGGAAGGCTGTGTCGAAGATTAATAGCTGTACAAACTATCTGCCACCGAGCCTGAGGCCTGAGGGAGTGTGCCATTTTAAGATAATTTATCCTAGTTTCTGAGACACGTCCCAGTAGTATTACGGCTGAGGCTCGTTGTCGTTTACTCGGTGGGGGTCCAGTTGAAGTCGTCAATATGATGCAACAGCGCTCTCAGCCTGAGCTCTACATGAGTGGCGGGGATCTTGTTTTCTTGCCTTGATTTATTTTTGAAATCGAGGATGGTGATTATCAATGGGCTCCAAGTTAGGCTTGGGGTCGAGATGAGGAAGGGAGGCATGAAGGACGTGATAATTGATTTCTGATTTCTGTCGATATAGGAGAGGTAGAGAAGGACAAAAATATGCAGCGTAATTTCTGCCATCCATCGACTCTTGAGAGACTACACGAAGGTGGCATTCGAGCGATAGATTCAATAGACATCTCCGCGAGTCGGAAATGGACTCGATTCGAGTTGGGCTAAGCGTGTGCAGTAGTGTACCTCGTGGCGGGACCGGGGAGCTATTATTTTCGCTTTCCGAGTCGTTTGAGTTCAGGCGTCGACGTGTCGTCGAAAACTCAGAACAGTTTAAATTGCGCACGGAACGATAAAATGAAATTAAATCATACAGATGATTCTCGATCTTGACATCATCAATCAACGCAACCATAAAATGTCTAAATAAGTTTGAACAACCTGGATCATTGGCAGGGCTTGTCATTCAAATACTCAAATGGTCAAAAAGCTGTAGCCCCACGGGGGGGTCGAACCCCCAACCTTGAGATAATCACTTTAGCTCACATTTTGGTCCCCTAAGGACAGCATGTAAGAGTCTCACGCTCTACCGATTGAGCTAGCAAGGCGATATGAAATTCCGAATCCATCGAGACCTGTCAATGGAGTTAATGTACTGGGTCCCGAGTTGCAGGCCTGACGCCGGAGGAGCTTTCCGTCGTTAATCAATCCACAGCTGTCCGAAAGAGCGTAGAATACTGTTACTGTGAGAATACGTTAATATGAGCATGAAGCCGTACAATGACTCCGAATGAAGCTAGCTAGCCTACCGCGAACTTGCCTCGGAATTTGAGCCTCGACGTCCTTCCCAGTGGTCTGACCGAGTTTATCGCAGACTTGTAGCGATAATATTATGAATACCTAAAGGAAGAAAATTTCTAGTAAAATAGCTTTTGCCACCCTCCCGCCATCCACAATCAATGTGGCATTTAAATTAGAAAAAATCCCGAACGAATCTCTTCCACAGACTCTCTGACTTCCTGGGCGGTGGATTAACGTCCTTAGCCACCTAATGCCCTGTTTCTCTCGAAGGTGGGATTTTAGGGTCGAGTTATTGGCGACTTAGTGTTCGGATGCAGCTGTATATACGTCTTCATGTTGGCGGAATCCTGCTTTTGTTTTGAGGTTAAAGGTTTAACTATGCTTGGTGAACTGACGAGACGACTTGATTTCTGATTCTCACAAGAGACCGGTGGCATTTTACTTACACATCAGTAAGTCCCAGACAAATCCCATTCACATTTTGATATATCCGTTAAGTACACATACGTAGCCATTCATTTTATCGGTTCTCGGTATCAATTATGATGGTCGACAGAGAAGTGGTAGGAAAACAGTGGCGGACATCTCGCTGGTACTTGGTGCCACCTGTCCACTGCCGAGAGTCCAGGGGATAAACATTCGGTTACTTCCAGCCTCTCCGTACAGAGACAATGGGCCTAGAGTAAAGTCATGGCCTTCTGGTACATTCTCGGCGATCGACAGGGTCGGCCATTCTAATAAAAATACGCTCGGAGGAGATGAAAATGTACACCGCGTCTCTTCTCACCCCGCCATAACTTCCTTCCAGCTCCCTCTCCAGCTTCTAAGTTGTAACCAGACAGGAAATAATCCAGACATCCTCCGCCCATCGACATCTGAGTCGCATTTGATTTTGAGCATATTACTTAACAGTGGGGCAGTGGCGTCATGGAAAAAGTTGACCAACTTGAAGGGCTTGAGAAACTGAATGAAGATATTATGAGGGCTCTTATACTCGATGTTATACCTGAAATGAAGACTGTGCGGACACTAACCCAGGTTACGAAGCGACTGCGTTCAGTCGACACAGAGCGCTTGTTTGCCAGACAGGTGGAGCGTCAACCGGGGTCGTATTATTCCTAAGAAGAATAAAGATAAATAGGATGAAAAGGAGATCCCAGCCGCCGCAAAAATGAGGGATCGCTATCCTCCTGAGCAGGTAATAATTAAGGTATGATACATATGCGTCTAAACACGTATATATTCAAATAACGACGAGACAGGCAAATATATTATTCATTCATTGTACCGGTCCAGCTATACTCAATAATGCTATCGATTTCGAACTTGAAGCTGTGTTTACTGAACTCATCGGGGTGCGAACGGTCCTCATCCATGGCAATCACTGGCAGAGTGAGACATTGATACCTCTGCTTGCAAAGATTCCCAAACTAGAAGATGTGTCCTGGTTCAATGCGGCATTCCAAGATGCTAATATTAAGCCTTTGACGGGCCTCAAACGCCTGTATTTCCAGTACAAAGAGGATGATGGGCACTACCTTTCGCCCCACCCAGATTACCCGCAGCTTCAGTTACAACGGGGTGAAAATGTCCTTCGCCAGATTATTGCGTCCTCACAGACACTCTTAAGTATATCGTTGGACGGCGTGCTTTTGCCGCACTGTCATAGGATTAACGATCGCGGTACCACCTTCTCCAATCTGACGGCATTCACACTGGTCGATCCCATCAGGGTTCCTCGAGATCAGGAGCAAGATGCATTTTTTTTTAGTAAACCAGCCAAGTTATTTTGGATTGCACCGGGGCTAGAACATCTGACATTCCGACACAGTGATTCCCAATACTTGATAATGCCTCCAGACAAGTTCAAGTCGGCGGTGGATAGAAGCACAATCCCCAACCTTGCCTCCTTAACCGTACACAATGTCGCAGATACAGACGATGACCTCTTCCTATCCTCCTTGCCTCGCACAATTCGTTTCCTCAGTCTGCCGATGGATACATATCCGGAGCAGCTTAGGGACCTCTCACGATACGTATGGCGCGGCACGCTACCCTCCTTGAAAATGGAAGATGTACTGTGATTCCTGGTTTCTCTTGTCAATCTGGAAGAGCTGCGAGTAGCTGCCAGAGGTGTCGTCTCTCCCACGCAGTTTTCAGCGTTTATTGAGGCTCTACCCAGGTTGAAGATATTCGAACTGCATAATTGGCCATCTGAGGATTTTCCTAAGAATTATAACACCGTAAGGAGATTTATGATCTTGTTACTTCAATAACTCATGTTCTTGCCACCCTCTTAATCAGAATGATTTTAGAGCAGTAATCAGCGGACTTCAGACCGTAGAAGAATTAAGGCTAAACCTAAATTTATCAGATATGTTTCATTTTCCCCCTCATAAGGAGGCACTATTCCTCACCTCCCACAAATCTGCACTGAATATATCGCCGGAGATGGTCCATCGAGGTTACGGAGAATAGGCTTCCCGAGCCATGTCTATAAAGATTACGGAGTCAAGTACGCCCATCGTAGATATTGGGACCCCTATGACTTTGTTCGGGACAGTAGCAAGATTATTTCAGGGCAATACATCTGGATCAATCCAAGGACGAGTTCACGTATGATAGGTGCGCCGAGATCATGATTTCCCCCGTCTCCATACGATACTAATTTAGTCATACCACCAGATTGACTTACTAAACGACTTCGGACTTGGAGTCGTCAGCAGTGACACTGAATTGCTAGCAAGCAGTTCTTTTCCCTTTAATATGACGTATGAGACTCCGTTTATCTTCGTTTAAATAACCGTTCGTATGAATCCGCGTGTGTCATTGTGACTTTTGTATCGCCAATTTAATCACGTTACACCGTACACGTTAATAGTAAGCTACAACGTGCAATCTGATTCAACGGTGTGATTCGAGTCCAGTAGGAGTGAGCTTAGCACTCCACCTGTGCCTTCGTGGCGAGACCGCGGAGCAATTGCAAATGACGTTGGGAACTCAGAACACAGTTCTGTAAGGAAGGTCGAATGATATGGATTCAGATGATTCACTGTTGAGACATCGATTCATCCTTCGAGAAAGGTCTTGCTATAATTAAAGCATTAAAGTGTAAGGAATACAACCCGGATCGCGAGCGGTTTGAGCGTGGATCGTCATGATTTAACTTGTTAAAAAACTCTAGTCCTACGGGGGTGGTCGAACCCCCAACCTTGAGATTTACATAACTCACAATACAGCCAGTTAAGGCATATATTGCATGTAGGAGTCTCATGCTCTACAGATTGAGCTAGCAAGGCGGTGTGAAGTGTCCTCGGGTGTACTGGTGACTGAAGCTCTCCTTCCGTAATCTACAGCTATCGAAAGAACGACGAATACCAATACAGTCAAGGCAAGGTCCTTGTCCCAGGATATCCTAGAGCCTCATTCTCCATACTTTATGTCATTTTTTTATCTGAATAATATGATCATAATCTATACTATAATATGAAAAAAGACGAGGAGCAATTGAGCTACTGCTGCCTGAGATATAACACATAATCTAGGAGATATTAAGCATGTTCCGGGCAAACCAAAATATTTTGACTCTTTGGCCTCATTAAATCACACAAATACTTTCAATTTATCTTACACAATGAGCCTATAGCGCTGTAAATTGAAGAACCTGCCAAGAAAATATAACATTGAATGGTATTCAAGTGTGGGATGATCAATTTCCGATGATAGGTGATGAGAGTGTGACACTACCGTACAACATGCACACATGCACTCATACTATAATTCTATGCATATTGACAATAATATTTTATAGTATATCACATATGATTAATTTTTAATTTAATTAGTGCCACTAATGTATATTAAAGACAAGGATAGGCCAATTGGGCGTTGGGACAAGGAGTGGTTTGTCACATTCTGTGACAGCAACTCTCTCCCAAGCCAGTACCTCCAAACACTGGTGAAATCATCCAATTATTTTATGTAACATACTTTGATATGTACAGTATCCGAAAATCAAAACATATCATTGAAGACTTTCGAAAAAAATATTTGAGAGCCCGATTTCATAGTGTTGGGACAAGGATCGCGCCTTGACTGTACTGTGGTTAAATCTCGTCGACTTCGAACCTTGAGACTTTAATGTTCATTAATCATTTCCATACCCGGTTGATCTCTGTGGAGGAGAAAAGAGCAAAAATATCTTCCGCGCCGGGGAATCGAACCCCGAGCTGCTGTGCACCTTTCAATATGAAAGACAGCGATGTTAGCCATTACACCAGCGCGGACACATTAATTAATCCTACGAGTACCATGAGGTTACATCATAGTAATATGACAGTATCCCAATTATGAAGGATAATGGAAGGTCGCATGCCTATCATTCCAATCCGAGTAAAAGAATAGCCTGAATAATCCAACTGGATGTCATGAGAGCTGAATAGGAAACTGGTGCCTCTTCTAATTCAAATTTACAATACTTCTACAAAGTAAAGGAATGCCGGTTGCTACTCAATGCCAAGAACCCCAAGTGCCACTGATATACCCATTACGTCCTCAACTCAACTGAATACTCTATTCTATTTAATTTTAAATTCAGTTGGCACGCTACTTAGATGCGAGCTCGATATTCAGAAGACGTTACGTTACTTACACTGATGAAGCCTCTCGGACGCGAATTCCTAATGGGTTCCCAGAGACCGCAGCAATATTTCAATACCGCCTCGATTCGTACCTCGGACTTCTCACTGTGCAGTAGGCACAATCCATGAAAATGAACACATATGTCAATGTCCATCCAACCCACTCCAGCTCTCCAGGCTTCGACCTTCGACTTTATCTCCACAAAGCATAGATATCACCTCACTTATACCCTCGTGATCACATAGTTGGCTCAAATATCTAACAAGCATAGACAGAAATCAAAGCCTTGCATAATGAGAGAAAAGCCAGAAGATCAGTCCAGTCGACTCTGGTGCCTGTTCCCATCACAGGTTTGATCATCTCTTGATGGTGATATGAATTATTGACTGGAGTGAGAATGCTTTCGGGGGACATCTATTCATGGATGCTGGAGCAGATGACATAAGATCTTTATATTTTTACTTCATGAGATTCCGACTAATGGGGAAGAGCGGATATTTGGAATTGAGAAAGGGAGGGAGGATTAAGGTGCGATACTTATACCTCTTGCTGTTCTATCTCGACTGAGATCACGGTGGCAATATATACATTAAGTACTCGTTATGTGGCGGCGTTATACAGGGACGACATCAATCAGGATTTGGCCATGGGCGGGTTAGGTTGGGGACGTCGAAGTAAGGAGTGATCAGATTCTGTTAATGGAGGAGAGTTAATGGCGGGAGGGTAGGGAATCGATTCTAGTGACATACTTTGTGAATGATGGACGCAAGAACTGATGGAGGAGAAACGGATATTGGTATTGCAGTCCGTCGACAAAGCAATTGTGCGCACCAAGTTTTCGATTCAGCGAGCCAATTAAGAACGCGGGAGCACTCTAAATCCTTCGCTTTCATACGAAGATAATGGCATCTATTGAAATCAAAGGAAAACCTCAATGATCACCTTGGCAGACCTTGCTCACATCATGTCTAACTGAATACTTACTCTTGCATATATCCACCGCTCTTGCTTTATCTGGAAATATGTAGTAGCTGCGGCTTCTAACCTATGGCATTTCTCTATTCTGGTAAATCACCCTTGGCTCCTCAGTGGCTCTTTGGATTGTTCCAATAGATTGCAGTTATTGGGAAGGTTTGTAAGGAAATACACTGGCTAAATCGTGTCTTTGACTGCCAAACATTCTCTGACACATTGACATGTAGTGAGTGATGGGTGGAAGAATTGAAGCAAACAGTGTACAAATTAATCGCTTTCATAATCTGAGAAAAATAAGAATGGCAGGAACCCAGAATAGTACGCACTCACGCCTTTATCGGTTATTTTCTGTCCCAAGGCCGATACCCTCTGCACGACTGTACAGCTGTACAGCTGCTCAATCTTTCTAGGCCCAATTTTGTCCGAAGTATCTTAATAAACCCCTTGGGCAATAATTTGACTAAGATATGAGAGGAGTAGCCACGAGTAAGCGGCGCACTTGGGAAAACGCGGCAGCATTCAAGCTATCTATTTTTGCATAACCTGAGGTAGGCTTGCGCGTTTGAAAGGCAATGCAAGAAGATGGATACAGATACAGATGTATATCATAGAGGTATTTGATTTTATAAATAAAGACAACGCAAAGGCAATTCTTCCCATTATTTTGGGGTGTCGCGCCTCCATGCAACGATGATATTGTGTATTTTTGTCAGCACGAAACTCGGATCTTGACGGCATCCTATGAAACATCAACCAAAGTTTACTCACTTCCCTGAATGGGAGTACTTCGGAATGAGACAGCCTCACTGAGTTAACCGGTCAGTTAATTGCTAGAAAGGGAGGAATGTGTGATATTGGAGACATCGGAGTTTTCAACTGAGGCATCTGGACCAGTGGTGTATGTGCCTTGCAGTTATTCTTAGGGCCTTTATTATACAGTATAAAGGCAACTTCTCTGCTACTGGTTTTAAGCAGGATTTAATCCAGGGAAACTCAGGGGGTGAATTATCTCCATGGATTTGTCTCCAGCCCTAGATGATAGCCGTATGTGCCTTTATACACTGGCCACCCTCTTCTATGCGTTTAACTTCCAACGCTAGTTCTAGCTGGACTAATGGTCACCAGCTATGCCACCGTAGCTAGTCTTTCGTTCATGGTCTATGAGCATGGTCAGTCCAACTTTTACAAAACAAATAAGAGTACTCATATCCCTGCGGTGTAGGTTTGATATTTTCCGCCGAGGTTTGGTCATTCTACATGTCATTACTATATGGCGCTAACAACGGTTCCAAGGTGGAATATATCTGGAAAGCAAAATGGTCATTGATGAAAGTACTTTATCTGTCGGTATGTTTCTTACTGCCATCGAATCAAATACGCGCAGGCAGGATTATCTGATTGTTGAATGCAACTCACAGGTCCGATATATTCCTGTTTTAACGGTGGCATTTTTTGTCTGGGGTTGGTGCTCTCTTCAGATTGCCGGATACTGGCATTGCGTACTTATAAGTTCATCAGGTCTCCTTGGTTCAGTTGGCTCGCCGTCGGTTAGTTTTTATTATTCCTTGCGGTTACTGGTGACGAACTAAAAGACTTGCTCTCCCACAGTTGTGCATCAGGAAAGTTGACACGGACCCCCTTTGACGCCCGTGCTAGGAGGCAGTATGAAGAGTAGCTGGTGCTATGTAGTGCTATATACCATTTTTAGCGAATGTAACGTTGGATAGTCCCCATAGAACGGGCGCCTGGGCTACGCGGACTAGGAACACTATATAGTTCTACCTAGAAATTGCACGTTTTACTGATGTGAGAATTTCAGCCAGGTTCAGATTTATCCCGAATCTGATGATTACTTTTTCGTCCTAGTTGCACAGCCTTCCTGTATATTCAGTTCACAATGTGAGTGACATGATTTTCTCTAAATATCAGAGCCAGAGGTAGTTAAATGTATTGTACTCAGGACAGTGGCAATTTCATTGCTTACCGAAGGTGCGTACAGTCACTTAGATATTTGGACTCGTCACAAACCTATCGTTTTGCACAGTGGCTCTAGTGATTAGAGTATGCCTCAGCGTCAACGTGTCATCTAGTCTATAGCTCTTACCTACCCACGACTGGTCAGGTCTATGCTGTCTACCGTAGGAAGCGGAAGGTGCTGATCTTTCCAGGATGCTGCCTCGTCGCAGCACTGATTGGGACAGCGCTGAGTCTTCTTAAATTACCAGGTAGTAAGTGTCTACTATGTTAGAGCATATTTATAGTACCTGATTAGCCTCGGCGAATCCTAGGTGGACCAGCACTGTTGGTACTTGGTCCAACACCCATCTGCGTTATGATTCAACCACAGCATTTCCTATTCATTACAGTGCCTACTAACACAGCCTCATGCGAAACTATTCTTTTGGGGATGATGTTTCTTAAGGTCTGGGAAGGCTATAAACATAACAGGACTACCTGTCCACTACTCAGAATGATGTTACGCGATAGGTGCGTACTATTGGGGAACGTCATGAAGCCGCGTTGATTAATTGACATGCACAGCGTCATATACTTCCTAGGGTAGGAATCTACCTCTCTCCTACATATATCCTTGTTCTAATATAATTTAAGCATCCTAATCGTCACTCTGGTTAATATCATGACTTGGAAGCTAATACATACTGGAGGTTCTTCCATGATTGCAATAGGGCAAGTACTCAATCCTATCTTCCGAGGCTCGTCGACTAAACACTTGGCTCCGAAATTTAGATGGTTACAGGCTATCCCATCAGTACTCGCCAGTCGCCTGGTTTTGAACATGAGAAAATATGCGAAAGGAGAATTGAGTACCCCTCTAACCTCGTTATCTCTCCCTCTTTATCCCATCAACCTTCGAGATGGGATTTCGTACTAGGGGTGGATACAAGACTATACTGAATTAAAGTTCTCTCAGCATATCCCTTGTTTTAGTTATTACGCACCTGTACTATGTCCGAACTTGAAGCTATGATTCTTTCTTTTTGAATAAGTACGAGTTGACAGATAAATATGCACTCGAGTCGCAGTTTATTATGATATGGCAAAAGTTGCGGATCCTGAATATATAGAACTCGACAGAAGGAAACTAAAATGCAATCACGTAAACAAACGGAAACAATATACTTGGAAGTGATTTAAAGAGAATTATGCTCGCTATGGCCGCTATATAGCCTCTGTAGCATTTGCTAGGTTTCCTGATGCTTGGTGACGCCGACTTCAGTTGGATGAGGAATTATGGGACCGCTCTGTACATGAGGGGGCCTTTTGGCGTACGTCCGATTGCTTTGTTAACCTTCCGCAAGCTAATGCTACCCTTTAGCGTCTGTTTCTATTCACAGTGGATCCAAGGGTTATCCAAAGGTTATTATCCGCATTTGTATGTCATTCGCTTAACAACTTGCAAAGTAGGCTTTGAGGTACCTACTAAATAGCCGGGGTTATCGCTTTCCCAAGTCACAGAATATGAGGTTCTTAGCTCGGTTGGTCACCGGTAAAGGAATTGTCTGGGCCGAAGGTACAGGATTCAAATGAAACGCTTTGAAATTCCATTCGACCTTTAATTTTACTACTAGGTGATTAACGTGCGTGTCAACGAAAAGTTATGGAGCCGCATTTTCAAGTGTCTCTGTCGCAGCATTCCTGTCTGTTTTTCAGGAGAAAGGTCATCTTGTGCGTCATCATCATCAATATTTCCTAATTACTACAATACATTTTCATAGGCTGTTGCTAAATGGCGTGACATCATCGCCCAAAATGGAGGAATTCCTGTCGTTCTGAATGTCCACTCGTGGCTAGCTCGAATAACTCTAGATGCTATCGGCGCAGGCAATTACCAAATGTGTATTTAATAACTAATTTAATTGATTGGTTTAACTAGCTATGGACTATGATCTAGGATCCCTCCAGGGCAATGAAAATGAACTCGCCAAAGTGTACGAAAATCTTTTGTGCGTCTAATATGCAAATTATTCCTCTTCCAGCAACTAATAGCCTCATTGATTGATAGTGCACATGCCCATTATAATTGGGGCGATGCAGATATTGTATTCTTGGATGTGGTCGGGTATCTTCCTGAATGGATAATTGATTTGCTTCGGAACAGTCCCGATAAGAGGTCGAAGTGATTGAAGAGATATTTCGCACTCGCACATCGTGTTGCGAGGACACTAATTTCAAGGCAAATGAGCCTCCTTGCAGCTGGCAAGGAAGGTGGAAAGGATATCATGAGTCTTCTGGGTATGTTTACTTGGTGCTATTTCGAATGCTAACTGAGGTTGACTATACGATACAGTGAACGCGAACCACTGGTCGGCAACAATCAGTACTGAAGATCTCGTTGCCCAGCTGACGTAGGTAATCTTCTGACTCGCGAAAAATCAGGAATTGAATTCGCCTGTTTAGAACACTTTTATTGGCTGGTCATGAGACTACGGCCTCAACCATGAATTGGCTTTTTTACGAGCTGTCTCGCCATCCGGATATTCAAATTAAACTCAGAAAAGAGATTATAGCGAGGATCAGAAGAGTTTAGGGTTCAGGATTTTGAGTCCATGCCCCTCCTACAGGCTATTCTCAAAGTTATAGCCATTTCTCTTCATGATATCGAACAGCAACCTATTGATACTCGGTTAGGAAGTATTAAGATATCACCCTATACAAGCACGCACTACCCGTATAGCGGGTCAAGGTGATATCATTCCCTTATCAGAAGCTCAGAAAACGACAGACGGGAAGACCATCACCGAAGTAGCGGTTGAGAAGGAGCAACGAACCATCGTCTCTTTTGATGCATATAATAGGTTATGTATATTCCCAATATAAATCTTTTCATGCTAATCCTAGCAATATCACAGGCTTACTAGTATTTGGGGTGAAGATGCCCACGTGTGGAACCCGGAACGTTTCTTAAATGACAACGGGACGAAGACGAAAACCGGCCTAGGCGTGCTTTCCAACCTGTACGTCACAAAGGATTCGACCATATCACACGTTGATTTTAAGTTGTATTAGCTTAACATTCAGTAGTGGCGAACGTAGCTGTATTGGGTAAGGGACCTGACATATCTTATCTCCACTTCTGCTTATTCCTCCGTTCATATTTAATAGGTGGCGATTCGTGTACGTCTCGATGGCATGGCTAATTTCATTTCTCTCATTAGTCCTTGTTTTAGTATCCTTGAAATGCAAAGTACACTTTGTGCACTGATCCCCAACTTCAAATTTTCCTCTCCACCGGGAAATGTGGTGATTTTTCGGGTAGCGAGTGGGTTGATGTTACCAATGGACGTATTTCTATAAAAATATCATTCAACTAGTTTTTTATAATCATGCGATAGGGTCAAAGGTACTGAAAAGCCACAAGTAGAAATACCTCTGACTATATCCACTATTGTTTAGGCTCTTCTAAAGTAAATATATGCCATCTTTGGCTCAGTTAATACAGTTGGATAATTATCGTACTGTATCTTTGCAATACGCAGGTTCAAGTTTATCTAAATATAATAAACATCCTCTAAACTACGGCAGTGTGTGCCATTGAATAATCTATTTGACTGCTAGGATTTATTCTTTGCATGACTCTTCAATGCCCTTAAACTCGATCGTCTCGAAAAAAAATAATGGGATCATTCATCATAAACTAATTAGAACATTCCAAAGCATTAACGAGTCAGAGGAAGGCTTTCCCAGTCGGACAGTCGTATTGAATTTCTCTTCAACTGCCAAAAGCCGCAATGGCTGTAGCAAAGGCGGTGTCCAAGGAATTCCTGAGAGCAAAGATCATAGAGGGGGGCACGATAGGGTTGGCGGGAGTGGAAATCTAACACAAGCAGATGGTTAACACGTATGATAAAGTGTGGGAGTAAAATGCACTAACAGGCGCAACAGAAGCCATGGCAGTCGCCATATTCTACAAGAATATCAAGGTTAGGACGGATTAGCCGCTATCTCAAAATAGGTATTTACATTGGTTAAGGTTCTGAAGGTTGTGAGTCCCAAAAGCGCTGCACCGGGTATAACTGATTCAAGACTAGTCTTCTTGGAGATCATTAGGTTAACCACAGTGATTGAAGCGCTTTCAATATCCTGAGAAGTTGCGAGTATGCTGATGGCGGTGGGATTGGGTATGGTACCGGATACAGACTAGAGTATGACAATGCTTAGTGAAATATGATATGACTATATGAAGACTGCTTACTTGGAAATCAGCCGTGGATTGTGCGAGATCACCAGCCAAAATCAAGGCGTTTAAACCGATCGACTATAATATAATTCGTTATGATGCCCCCCCGAAGTTCAATGTAGCCACTTACGACAACGTCAGAAAAAGCAGCACCGGACGTAGGGAGAGCATTAATGGCGCTAAGAAGGGCATCCTATAAGGCATTATGAGTCAGTATGCCAAGGTTCGTTTATGTAGGACCGGTTATTACGATATCTGCAGTGACTAAAGATAAACTTTGTTCCAAGTCAGAAACGGTGGCTCGTTTCAAGATATGAGAGGGTGGGGATGCGATAGCTTCTAATCCAGAAACGACTACTACAGTAAGAGCGGCGATGAAGAGCTTCATACTGATGGTTTGCACGAGCGAGTCAGCAATGAAAAATAAATAGTACGTTCGAAGCTTTATATCCAAATTCCGAGAGTAAGGTTTGTATGCCATGCGACGACCTAGACCAGAGATCATCAAGCAAAGGTCACAAGCAAAGGCATCCGAGGCAGATATTGAATTCATATTCTGCCCTTGGCAATCCTTGATGGACATTCTTGTAAAATTAGCGAGATCGGTATGTCTACTAGCTGACTTCCAACTGGGATTGGCTCGCCCAGTTATCGCCTGTAGGATGCGAAAGTCACTTTGCAACAGAAGAATGTCAACTTCCAAGAGACAATACTATCACCTCACGGGAAGTGGCACAGCCCACAGGAAGTGGCACACCCTCATATAATCTTAACACTTCGAATGTTGATCATGTGACATATTTGAAAATTACATAATAAATCTACAAAAAAATATCCCCTACTCACTTTGACAATAATTCAATTTGCTAGGATTATATGAGGGTGTGCCACTTCCTGTGGGCTGTGCCACTTCCCATGAGGTGATAGTAGAGTTACGGAACTTCTTCGCAACTCAACTGTACGCCAGACTTTGACATTAAGGCGGTACAGTAAGGTCCTGGTAAGGACAAGCCATGACAGGTGCCTGCCTGTCCTCCCGCAGTACATCCATAACGGCGTCTGGATGTGTTGCAGATAATGAAGCTATGTTTAATTTCTAGCAGATCTAGAGTTCCAATTGTTGATTGAATTTCTAAAGAACGCACCTAATATATGTGAAGCAAAGGATAGAAAGAAAATTTGCACTTAGTGAGGGATTCTATCAGAAAGTATAAAAAGACACTGATTTGAAAGTAGAGACCGGCCCTGTAAAGGCACATGCAATTTTCGTCTATATTAAATAGCAATGAATGAATAACCAGCATGTTCAGAGTGGTACCTGCTGGGAATCGGTCCACTGAAAGGCGAATGAGCTGGTAGTCATAAAGTATCCTTCAAGCCGGAGGGTTAAACTTATAAGTAAGAATATTTGAGGCTGCTTTGTATTTCCTGTATTTGGTAAGATTTCAATGCATAATTGTGAGTCAGAACACATACATTACCGTCATTTGTCTAGGTAAAAAGTCCCTAACTGCAGCGATGGCGAACGATAAAGCAGACTATAGGATGAGGATAAAGCCGGCATGGGTGGTCCCATCAGGAACGCTGGGTTGCCGCCTATGGATCCCGCTTCGGCACCTAGTCATGTGGGTGATGCAACGCAGCCTTCTACGTATACAGGACATGCAGGAACCATCCCATCAGGAGACATAACTATTTATCGTACACATCAGAGCCCGACTCGGAAAACTTGGAACATGTCTATCCTCTCCTTCGCTCTTCGCTCTTCGCAATTGCGGATAGGTTGAGGAAGACATGTGTATATGTCTAGGTATTAATGGCAATATGCGTGAACAGGTATAAAAAATAAAGTGACACACACAGCAGTGCACACTACGTACAGTATCCAAGTACAGGTTCCATGGTTGATAAGTATCGATAATAAGCATTCATAGCGCTAAGAATGACGTCAACCCGGGTAGACCTTTTTTCCCACGCGCACCTCGTACGATTTTTTATCCATCTTAGTACTTAGAATTTTCCAAATAATTCTTTATAGCATCCTTCCAGCCTACAAGTCAAAGGAAAAAGGAAAAAAAAATAAGTGATTAGGCATGTTGCAACGTCGTAAGCAGCTACTGTCTTTAATCGGCTTCTTCACCGATCGTTGCCTGGGCCCGCGTATCGTTTGATGATTTCCCAAACAGTGCGTAAGCCTTCTTGAGTCCTACTGCGTCTTGCTCTCAGTCGCATCCAAAACATGTTGTCGTTTTGGCCATTCGCGACGCCATATCCAGAAATCCAGGTTCGTGACATCGGGGAGGAATATGACTACATTATCGTAGGTAAGATGGTGCATTCTTTGCCGCCGAGAACCGAGCTCACGTAACACATTGAGATTAGGAGGTGGAACTGCTGGATGTGTACTGGCGAATCGACTTAGTGCTTCACCGGACACTTCGGTATTGCTCATTGAGCGTGGACCGCTGGCGGACACATGGGCATCTCGCGTACCACTCTTATCCTCCGATTTTGCGTCTGATGGTTCTCGAACCTACAAGAGGAAAAGCGAATTCCAGCCAGAAATTGACCAGCATATCGAACTCGTCGTCGGTTCAGCTTTAGGTGGTTCATCGAGGATTAACCAGATGCTTTATACACGGGGTTTAAAGCAAGAGTATGATATGTGGAAGGATGCCGGATTTGAAGGATGGGGATGGGAGGATATGAAGAGAAATTTTATCAAATCTGAACGGTCGTTAATGGGCGCGGAAATAGACGAAGACATCCACGGAAAGAATGGTACGTCAATCTGATATTCAACTTTCGAATCGGACTAATTCAGGCGTAGGAGAGTGGTGTAACCAGACGAGCGAAGATCTCCATTTCCGTGGGTTTAATAAGTACGTATATTATTCAACCCTTCATATTGGAAATCCCTGAAAATGTTTAAAAAAGGGTTATTGATTCTTGCAAGGAATTGGGCTTGCCATACATCAAAGACATAAACTCCCCAAAATTGCCAACCATTGGCTGCGGCCTTCTTCACTGGACCCGCGACCAGAATCAACACCGTCACTCCACGTACCACGCCTTTTTGCCTCTCGATTTAGCTCTCAAGAGGAAGAAAAATCTCCACGTTGTTACAAAAGCTGTTGTAGAACGAATTCAATTCGAATCGCCCGCCATTGCACGAGGCGTCAACGTCGTATCTCGTTCCGGCAAAGAATCCACCAGTGTCCGCGCAAAGCGAGAAATAATACTTTGTGCTGGACCATTTGGTTCTCCACACGTTCTTATGCTTAGCGGAATTGGGCCAGCGCAGCATCTCAAAGACCATGGAATTGACGTCATTAAAGATCTTCCTGCAGTTGGAGATAATCTTGTACGTTTGTTTAAAAACATTTTTGACATCCACTGACGAACCGATATTTTAGGAGGATCATTTCGGAGCCTCGATAGCTTATCGCGTCCCAATGGGAGAATCTTTGCTTGCTATTGAGAAACGCCCTTGGGTGTTCATCATTGAACTCTTCCGATATCTTTTATTCGGTACAGGTCTACTGCTGGCACCTGTATTACAACTGGCCATCTTTGCCTCGTCGCTTCTACTGAATGAGAAAGGAATGCCTTCGAAAATCGAAATTGCCGGTCCTGAAACACTTCCTGACGTCGAGATTATGCCCGTAAGTATCAGATGTACTATTCCGATCTAATAAGTCTAATCTTATTCGATCCTTTTAGATGGCTTACTTCAGTGGTGATGGAAAATTCGACAAATCCCGCGGAATATTCAGTTTCCTCAACGTTCTTCTCCACCCCAAGAGCAAAGGCACTGTCCGTCTTTCCTCCAAGGACCCAAAGGCTCCTCTCCTCATCGATCCCCGTTATCTCTCCTCTCCCGACGACTTCGCACCCCTCCGTGCATCTCTACGTCTCACTCTTCGTGTCAAAGAAAGCATGATAGCCCAAGGATTTCCCTTGGAGGATTGGATCACCCCCTCAGGCGAAGACGATGCATCCCTCGATAAATTCATCCGCAAGCACAATCGCACTACGTATCATTATTCGTCTACATGTCGGATGGGCGATGTGGTGGATGAGAAGCTGAGGGTTATTGGAGTAAAAGGATTGAGAGTGGCGGATTCGAGTGTATTTCCATGGGTGCTTGGGACGCATTTGCAGGCGCCGACTGTTTGTGTTGCGGAAAGATGCGCGGAAATGATTCTGGATGGAAAATAAGGCATCACAATGCTTTTGGTGGCGCTAATGACGTCGACGGTTAGGGTTCTGTGAATATTTCAAGTGGTTCTAAGTTTCCTTATTGAACAAGTGTAGTTACTTATATCATCGGCTTGCTCTGTACCGGTACTGTAGAGTTCAAAGAATATTACACGCAGTCTTTCCTTCACAAGCTATACAGTACCTATAAAGCGGTGATTGAATTTTGAGTTGAACTATATTATTATCATACAAGTTCAAGACCTGAAGTCTACTGCATCAATAGTCTGTAAAATATATTCCAGCTCATTTAGATGCTCTATAACCGTCGAC
>KN837207.1:255873-267669 GCA_000827215.1 Sphaerobolus stellatus SS14 | reverse complement strand
ATTCGATGTTCTGACTTGGGATAAGACCAATCTCTAGATTTACAGAGGGATTTGATTAAATGAAAGCAACGAGAGAGCCGTGCCCTGTTAATAAAACCGAGCTTTTCCTTGGGTGCGCCGTCGGATTCACTAACAACACCAAGGAGACCTTGAGCTGGCGTAGCTGCAACTAGCAAGGCAGAAATAAGAGATGTCCTAACGGGACCATCTTGTATAGATGCGAGCTGATGGCGACATGACCAGGTAGCCTGCAAAGTAACCTCCCGAACATATGGAGGGTCTGATACGCCGAGGGAGGAAATCAATAAATTGATATATCGATTATCGAGTTCTCTGAATTCCATTTCAGTCCATTTTACTATGCCCAATCCAAAAAGAACAGACGGTCGATCCAGAGGTTGCAGCCCTTCTCCAATCAGGAGATCCAGCATCCAGTTGATATCGTTAGCGTCAAGTGTGACATGAGAGTCAAAGGCTTCGTAAAATGACCATAATCTATGGTAGTTGAGCTCCACATCTGGTAAAATAACCATATCTTGGAGAATTCGTAATGACCGTTCGTAGGTTCGGTAACCGTGACGGATGCCTGATACCCATAGTATCTCTGGAAGTAGAGGAGAATCATTGATGTCGGGAATATGTTGCTGGATAAGGAGAGGAACTTGGGGAATTATTGCGGATAGTAGCTCGAGGACACAACGCCAGCGTTTGCGATTATCCTCCATAAAACGGCGGGGTACATTTTTTAGACGTAATAGGACCAGTTGAAAGAGCTGTGATTCAAACTCGCTTTTGAAGCCGTGGTGATAGTCATTGATATTTAAATTAGGAATAGGTAATGAATATAGTTAATGGATATAAACATTACCTTTTATCATGGAGTGCTAGTAGATTCGGCTCAGGTTCGAATTCGAGGATCATGGCCACTGCAAATAAGATATCGACGTGTGACCTCGACAACGACGTGTCTATATACCCCAAAGCAGGCAAAACAGACATTAGACTTGTCCTATTAACTTTGCGAGCACGGTATATGCCATGGTTCACCAGGTGAGTAACCCAGAAATTATCCCTTGAGGAAATAGGAGAACCGGAGATAAAGAATTCCCCAAACCATGTGTGATTGGTTTTATATTTGAAGAGGTAATGGAGAATAAATGCGATGCTCCTCGACTCCTTAATGTGCTGGCAGGCCAATGGGAGACGTTTCTTGATCCACAATCCGCAGGAATCGTCTTCGTGAGGAGGATCGGGAGGATGCACAGATTTTAAAACTTGCAAATAGTAAAGGAAAAGGATGGCTATACCGCAGGCTCGCGCTTGTGCTTCCGAGCTTCCTATTAGCTCTCCACGTGCATCAAAGGATCCATCGAAAGTGTATTGGAGTTGTTTGAGAACGCTCCTAACGTCGACGTGCTGAGGCCAAAGCACAGTTGGAACCATCTCTGCTGCGGTTGTAATAACATCGGGATCTGTGGTCATCTGGATGACCCACATGACCATTTGATATTGGGCTACATCATCCGGTAGAGTGTCATATGTAAGATCGACTGAGAGGATTGAGGAGGATTGATAGTAACCAAGAGCGGGTTTTTCTTCGGCTCCCCATATCGAGGATTCAGGATCCGTAATCGGTGAAGGACTTTTCCAAGTAAGCCTTAAAAGTGTTTCCCTTGAAGGAAGTAGTCGCGATAAATGAGACTTGATTGACGTACGAAGGATCCTACTTGCGACGAAGAGTGGCTTTAACACCTTCCCCCAGAGCCGTTGCAGGAGTTCCCGTATTAATGTTGTTAATCCGGTCTGAAAAGGAGATAGATTTTGACCGATTCCTACCAAAAACGTGATAATATAGAAGATAAAGCCAATAGAGTCCGTGAAAATGAGCATTCCTCCCAATGCACGCTGTTCGGAATAGAGGTTTATGGCCAAAGAAATACCAAATAAGAGTAATGATATTTGAAGCATGACCGGCAGGACATCCAAGAGCACACTCAACTTCCATTTCTGTATGCCAGCACTTCGTTTATGGCGCTCTATGTCTCTTTCTTTCAAGGTACCGTTCCCGAAGCGAGAAGTCTTGAAATGACCCAGCCACTGTTTTCCAAGAACTGCCCCGAATGCGGCAAGAAGACTGAGGAAAAGGCTGAGGTACCCCATAATTAGGGTCCAGACTATCAATGTGTTAGGAACAGGATTAGATGACAGAGCAGCCGTGTCTGAATTGGTGATTGGTCGGTTCAAAGTCGCGTTGACCAGTACAGTGAGGAGCGTATTTGTCGTGGCGGTTTCGTCAGGTTGGATATTGGAGTTCATATCGACAATAAATGTCGAACTGACGGCTGAAAATAGACCTGCCTTTGTGACTATTAGATAGAAAAGTATATGGGAAGCGACGGTTCACTTACGAAGATAAGCTGCACGTCCAGATCACCATTATATCTCTCCAAGAAAGATTCGTCGGTTTGACGAGCGAGCCTCTCATATCCTACCCAAAAGCGTGATTGGGTATCACTCCTGACAGCCGTGAAGAACTCTGACTCGTGAAGTGTCTCGAGTATTTGCTTGAGCAGATCTTCCGATCGGGATATTCTTTCAATGAGGGACTGCAAAAAAGTGTTCGCACGTTAGCACTTAAGGCATAGGTTTAGTAATGCACCTTGTTACATGATACTTCATCGGACGGCTCTTTGAGTATCTTCCTCGGAAGCTCTTTAACATAAGGCGTAGAGGTGACCATGTCAGAATTATCTGGTTCACGTTTCAAATATTCGTTAGCCTCCTTATTCGGATCATCTTGATCGTTATGGGCTTCGTGAGCTTTGCGATCGGGCTGTGGGGAGGGAGGAGGTTCGTTGGTGGGCACGGTATAGTCCATGTTGGGGAGAAAATGGACGACTCAACTGATACTGGTAAATATGAAATAGACGTATGCAGCGGCTACCGGACTTTTGATAGCCTGTCACCATCTGGCTGAACTTGAAGCCGATTGGCAGATCCTGTTACTACGCGAGGTGATACCTGTGGGCGCAGCTGGATCCTGGTGAAATCTCTTCGCCGTGCCACAGCCCGGCGCTTATTGTAAACATATATAAGATACTCCTCTCTTCACATCCACATACCGTACGGATTTCTGGAGGTTTGGTTAATCTTTCGACGCCGTAACCATTTCTTACTCTCCGCGATATACTCTTGAAATCTTCCCATGGCGATGCCGTTCGCAGCCCTTGGCGTGGAAATGATCGACAAAATCCTTGAAAATCTGCCAAAACGTGATCTACTATCCATGGCTATTTCATGTCGTATTCTCCATGACCATATTATCCCCGGCCACCTTGATTACAGATCCATTACAACCGACTGCCGTTTCGATCTCTTATGGCTCCATTTGGCCTCAAACATCGTTCCGTCGCATCGTATTCAGCAGCTCAACGTATTTCGGTCCCCAGTATCATATCGAATTCCACGCCTGTTATTGGAGGAGTTGCAGTCATTCTGCGAGAAGTTGTCTGATCGGCGCCCCGCGAGCTACCCAAAGTATTGCGAAATAATATCTGCGATATCTTCAATGCATTCACTTCAATCCTTATGTTTACGTCAATGCAAGTGGCATCCCGAATTTTATCTCGATATCGTGAAAATGGTATTACGGTCATGCCCAGCTCTCAATTGTTTTGATATCAGCTGCCCTCGGGATGTGTTCTATGCATATCACATCAATGTAAGTTGTATGTCTGAAAAGAGCTATTCATTTGTATACTAAATACACTTAGACGGGCGAGAAGGAACCTCATACCATGCAACTCAAGCTAACAATACAAGCGATGTTTCATCCTCAAATCGGAATATTTTCAAGCTTCCTCATTAATACCTGTTCTCAATTCACGGACATTTATGTCTCAATTCCACTTAATGACCGGTTTAGGAGTGTCATGTATCCCGTCCTCCTCTGTGCCAGCTGGCCTCGCCTTCGTCGGCTTACTCTGGAACAAGCTTGGTTTCCTCTAAAAGCACTTGAGTTCAGGAAGTTCAATCGAGCACATATTCTTACGAACTTTATCAAGCGACACCCCCTCCTGGAGGTTCTTTCAATGTCACCCATCGACTTCGACCAATGCACTTATTGCTTGTATTCTCTTAAATTGACGCCACTCCCCCCGGCGCTCCAAGCAGTGTCGTTTTTGGACAAGGCATTCCGAGAAGGATCCCCCACGTCATTGAATCATATTATTCATTCCGACAATATCTCTGAGATGCAGCACATTCGTTGCAAAATTGAAAGCAGAACACTCCTCGACCTTCGCCTCATGAGTAACTTGAAAACCTGCAGCGTTAAACTCCATTATAAATTGGCCGTCGATTTTCTTGAACAGATCTCTACTTCTATCACGCATCTGAATATACTAATATATAACGAGGAGAACGAGGAGGTGTGTTCAATATTCTCGTTTTCTTCCTTCCTTCGTATCTCATAATGCCATTAGCTCCGTCACGCAAAAGACTGCCTGGATAGAATGTTCCCAAGTTGTATCCGAGCCATAAAACGGCTTAAACAATTGCAAATTTTGAAGTGTTCCGCCTTCGATGAGCCGTATTCTGACGCAATTCGTTGGATGGTTCAAGAGCTGCGAGTGCTCCGAAATCTGGAGTTCATCGACCTGGGTATTAAATCCCATGTGATCTCACTGAAATCGGTAACATCTAAGGTTCCTTATTCATTTATCAAACGAGACTTGGTACGGGTAAAACTGGATGATAATAAATGGGGCGGCTTCCTTTAATCTAATGCTTGGATTCTCTTTAATTAGCTCAAACTCTCTCATCGTTACGTGTCCCTTCCTCATTATGTCCCATTCCTCTCGTTTTTATCCATTCGCGCCTGTATTACTGTAATTAAACAGTGATAGATCATTAGTAAGAACTACTGTAATAGATTAGTTCAAGCGTGTTCTAGAAAATGTCTGATATGACTGATTATGAGCAATAAGTTAGCAATAAATGGCCAGTATCGGAAACCATCAAACCTGCAAGACTCTCACGGGTACTAGCGCATATGCCATTTTGGGACCTAGTCTGTTACACCGCTGCCACCACCACCGAACGGTAACAAATGACTGTATCATGAGCTTCACAAAGGTCAACCCTGATATCGGTTAGTATGTTTTAGTCTGTTTCAGTCCAAAATTTGCAAATTTCCGAAGCTTCTGTCGTAAACAGGACACCTACATTAACCGGCGAGTTAGAGCCGATTCCCAAACGTCAGTTCACATGCCACTAGTTACGCAGTAGTACCCTAGGTGAACTAACAAATTCTCGACGGGACATTGGAATAAGGTTGCTAATCCGAAGGTTGGTATATTTGTGTAAAAATCTCTTACTCTAAGCTCTATATAGGTAAGTAGCTATTATTAATTCTGTGCTCAAAGAACATTGACGAGGAACTTTTATGCCGCTGAATAGTGTGCCTGACCTGACCATCAGTATCACGGCTGATCGGCGGCCTTCCGAAACAATGTTCCGACTATCATGGTGATTGATGTACACACGCTGGCATCTCTGTCGCACTTCAATTGGCATCTTCCGCACCATTACAGCAAACGTCAACTCCGTCTCAGACACATTAGCATCAAACCGATTCAAGCTACCAGGTTATGGTCTTCCTTTAGACTTCCGACTGACTACATCCAGGGAGAGTCAAAAATACTTAGGATAGAGAACTGGGACGTGTTAAGGAGGATGCACCACCTGCCGGAGAAGGACGGTTTTTGCTGCCCAGTCTGTTAGATGTGCAGAGTAGTGATCGTACATACTATGATGCAAAGTAAGGCCGTTCGATTGCTCTTTAAGTCGAAAGGAGACCGTCAATGCATAATGTTTCATCTCTTCGGTTCGCTTATGGCAACTCTACGCGAAAAGACGATGATAAGCATTATGGACCAGCTATCTGATAAACCTAACTGGGATCAAAAGGTGCGATAAATACGACTTTCTTCATCCTTTATTCAAAAAAAGGGGACTCTCCTCGCCGCCAGAGCACATGGCATATAGAGGGTCAATTGGCATGTTGCTGCTTGGCCTTCCTTCAAGGCTTCACTAGAACTTAATCTAAATCCTTTGCTAGAACGAGCATATATGTGCTACTGCTATCCATTATTATGACAGAACAAATATCACAAGCAGCCGTCTGGCCTTCCGTCAAAAAGTTAATATGGAGCATGTCAGTACCGAGGTCAGCTACGAACAGAATGACAGAGATTGACTCGGCGCAGTGTATGGCTGCGAAGACCAAACCAATGCAATTCAAGAACTTGGCAGCATTGAAGTCAAGGATGGAAGATTGATAACCTTTCTCCATATTCTATAGCACCGTGTCCTTCTGTTCAAGTTGACCGATCCCACAAGGCCGGACCACCGAAAAATTATAGCTTTATTCCTAGTAGGTCCGAACCTCCGTATAATCTCTACGGCTAATATTCCATGTCAACGATGAGATTAGTGGCAGGAAACGTTGTCCACCGTACCTGGTAAAGGTCTCTTAGGTTTACCTCAAGCCTCAAGGACTCAGGGACCACATGGTAACCCAAGCTAAGGATTTCCTTTGGATGTTAAAGAGGTAAAGGAGCTGCAATTGGAACTTATGAAGAGCGTTCAGGCTATGTGGATCTTCAGACGCGACAATTTGACTCCCCACCGATTTGCTCTATGTGAGATTGATACAGTTACGTATTAGGAAGATCCTACTTCGATATTGGTCTCGAATACTAAGATCATTAGTTCACGTGTACAATACGCGTGTCTAGACAATGTCTGAGACAACTGATTATGAGGAGTAAGTCTCCAAGATCAGAGACGATTAAGCCCGCGAGACTCTCATGGGTAAACTCATTCCTTTTACTCCAGCTACGATGGGATGCAGTATGATCCTTCTCCCAAAATCGTACTTGGTCTCCGGACCATCGCTGGGTGCGAATTCATAATTGCGTTTCAAGATGGATATGGCCGCCTAAATGAATTAAAATATAGTCCAGAATGTAGTGAGATGAAATAAACGCCTTCAATGCCAGTACTGCAAAAGTCTTTCCCGCGCAGTTGTTGACCATCCCAAAAACTCAGCATATGGCGATAGCCCGAAATCCCATTAACTTGTTCAGGAAGGCCGCCTTGAGAAAGCCAGCGTTCTGGAATGAAATCTGCAGCTGTTTCGCCTCAAAATCTTGCAGACGTATTGAGTGCAGGAATGGGAATGATAAGAGTCGACCCTCGACCAACAAAGATCCTATCAGTGCTGGAACCATTTTTTAACTTGACTGTATTTTCCAATGGTAGGATGCCATCTACAGTTGCCTGTCAATGATGTCATTCACGATGGTAATCTTTCATAACAGAAAATACATGTCTCTCGAGTGATGGTTGCAGGTGCATGAAGGCGCAACACTTCACGCAACACTGCATCCAAATAAGGGATGTCTTTCGTAAAGTCGTTGAAGGCTGGGTTTCCAGAAGGTTTTTGAAGCTCTTCTCTAAGCAACTTCTGCTTATCCTGAGCCCGCGATAATTCAATCAGAGCCCACGGGATATGTCGTCAGAAAACCTATCATTGAAAGGATTGTTACTATAATACCTTTAATGAAACTTGTAGCAAAATGTGAACGTGGTGTTAAGAGAACATAAAATCCAAAACATACCTGCTGTTGTCTCATTACCAGCGAAGAGGAGCGATTTCATCTATCAAGCAATCCATTCATGACGTGAATTTGAACGGTCATAAATGAGACAGTTACCTGCACTTTAAGGTCCTTTGGTGAAAGAGCCGCCCCGTACGTTTTCACTAATATTGACATTAGATAATTAAGTCACAATACGAAAACTTCCCCGTACAGAAGATCACCATAGCGGACTTCTCAAGTGTGTCTTCTGTATGAATCCGAGAAAGAACGGCCTCGACAATTTTGTCCATACTTTCAGAGAACTTCGAAATTAGGCCATTTCGTGTTGACAGTAATAACAGAATGGAATGAAATCTTTGGGCTATAAGTAGAATAAGCATTGTTGATACAGGTAACTTGAAAGTTGCCCAAGTCTCGTAATGTATCCGCAATCAATGACTTCCGGCCTTCAAGGGCACCAAGATCGTGTGTGAAGACCGAGGACGAGATGACATCTAGCGAGAAATCTTCGATTCTTTGACCTTTATTAATAAGAGCCATGGAAATGTCTTTGAACGACGTACGATTCTACAACATTGATCAGCATGCCATCGGTTCCAAGGGACTGCAATATGTTATCCCAGCGTGTTTGAGGCTGGTAGCAATATGAGTATACGCAGTTTCGCCTGGCCGAAAACGACAAACCTTATAGCTGGCCTCTATAAAAGCGGGAAGATAGGTCTTGATCGCAGCAGCGATAAATACAGTGTTTAGGACCTTACCCATACTATGGGTAATGTTTAGCAATGATATCTATCTTCAGATAAAACGATTTCCCTCTCACTTCTTGTGCGCATGTCTACTGAGTGCCAGGATGGAATTATCCCCGACCTATATAAATCATGAACCTTGGGCTGAGAATCAAAATAAGAAAGGCGCACAAACATTGATAACATCTTAATTCCACTAGGCGGGATATTGTACTTCCAAGCGTCGTTAGCGCACAAAGTGAGACACCGCCTTCAGATCGAGTAGGACGATTCGTCTCGTGTTCAGCGGACCATGGATCCTATGCACTATCTCATATTCCTTTTGCCATTGTAGAAACAATGCGGCTCCATCGTCTACATTCGATGTGCGTTTTGAATCACCAAAGAGAAAGCTTGCAGATGCAGGGCCAGGCAGATTGCTAGTTTTGATGTGATTCCGGATGACTTCCTAAAAGGAATACAAAGCACCAAGCAGAATGGCCCATCGAACTATCTTAATCGGGAGCGAGAAGGACATGGGAGTTGAGTATAGAGTAGCTGTCAGAGCTTACCAACCGTTGCCATGCTTCGGAGAGCTTTACCCTGACCCCCCCCCCGACGCCGATCCAGTTCGCTAAAATTGGGCGATTCGGAGTCTTAACCCTGCGCTATGATTCCTTATAGCTCATATCTGCAGGATCAGGTATGGGCGTCCCATATATGCCATGCGTAAGAATGCTATACGAATGAGCTTCTCATAACAAAATGTAAAAAAATAAATTTAGGAAACGCCAGCCTGAGTGGCCGGGATGAAATTATGACGATATTCGGTTCATCGAAGTATCAGTCTAGCGGAAGAAAGACTACGCCCCATAAGCCATTCTCCAGCTACACATATGCCGGCACTCCAAACAAGCAATAATGATGTAATGCAGAAGAAAGATATTGTTTGGCCTATTTCTAGCCACGAACCTATTATAAAAATTAGTAGACTGACACATCGAGTAACGAAGTCTAAGATCCTACCGGTATCCGTGACATTATAGAAGAAAGCTAACGTCATGCCTATAATAAAATGTCAATGGATATTCCTTCACAGACAATAAAATATAGACGGACCATCTGTGACACTCATCGCAATGAGGAAGAGCGAGAAAGGCGGCAATCCTAGATGAGCCGTGAGGGCTGCAAAGGCTGCAGAAAGAATGACATATGGTGCCACAATTTTAAATGTCTGTGAAATTATATCAACACAAAAGAGAAGGAAAAAAACATACACTTAAGCAAAATTAAGGCACTTACCAGAAGACTAGCCATTAGAAACGGATTAAATATGGGTACCAATCGATACACGGGTTCCAAGTAGAAAGATCTAAAAAAAGTTAAATAAAGTCCCATCATAAGCGTAAATGACTTACGACATGGATGCAACACTGACGGAAGAAAAAAGTAGGTGAGTGAATGAATAGAAAGAAAATATTCGGTAACTCACTTCCCTGTACCAAAGAATGCGACTTGCACGAAGAACAAAAAGAACAAGGCGATACGTATGGAATCTCTTGATAACCTGGAGGAGGAGACGCCTGTTTTCTTAGTTTGCCTGACAGTCGAATCGTTTACTCTTGATTCCACTTCAACCCACAAAGCCAATGAAATTGAAAAAGCCACATAAAAAAGACCCTCCACGCTGATGGACAGTATAATAAAGCATGGTCCAAGCGCAAGGAAAAGGTCCAAGAGTCTTAACAATGGTGGTGCTGTCGATCTTTGGCTGATGAAAGGAACACAAGGTGCGATGACTTCCAAGTCGTTGAACAAGGGGCGCCTATGTGATGAAAATGACGTCACTTACGGAAACAAAGCCACCCAGCTATTTGATTCTGTAACGGTAAGCCTTGTTTCGCTTGCAGGCTCTGGATAGAGCTGGCAGTGACAATCATGCTGAGAATTATTAATATAACCTATGGTGGAACATTGTTTAATAATTAATATATCCATCGTTTTAGAGAATAATTGCTTACTTGAATCGTGAACCTTTGAAGCACGATGCCTCCTTGTATCATCGTGCCAACTAAACCAGTGGCTATCATGGCGGCACCGCCTAGCATACTGTTATACACGTAATGAGGCTAAGATGAAAAAATCAAAGAGTTATGGAGTGTACCGACATTGCGCGAATATCCTCGGTCTTTTGGACACTCAATACAGGGAAAATAGCCGTGCAAAGGCATGATACAGTCCATGCGGTCCAGAGGCCTATATCTTGTTTCCTGTACGTTGGTCCGAGGGCTGTCATGATCGGCCAGAATAGTCCAATAACGAGGAAACCAATACTCCAAATAGAACGATGAGTATAGCCAGCCTTCAAAACAACCCATTAATGATTTACGTATAAATATATAATAAATACGGCGGATACGCACCACCATGGCCAACAAGGAAGCAATAACTGCAATTCCTCCCGCCAACCAGCTAAACGGATTGCCCAAGTCTACCGTTTTGAGTTTCCACAGAGATTTCGTTGCTGAAATCCAAAACCAAATCGGGAAAGCGACGTAGGCATAGTAAGTCAGAGGCGAATGACGCATTGCCAATAAGGCTGCAGCGATTGAGAAAATGGACAAAAAGGATACCAAAGGAAAAGCATTCAACTGCTCCGAAACCGAAGGTTTGGAAGCGGTCGAACCGAAGCGCTGAATGACAAATAATCCACTATATAAAGACCAGCCTATGTAGCCCAAGGTAACGATAAACCCTAAAAGCGTGCGATCATAACTGTATAGGATGTAAGCATTTAGGAAGAGAAAGTGTCGCAGGGATAAGACGAACGTTTGTAAATACCGCAGCCCCTCCAAGACCTTAGCAATTAATCGAGTGGATTTCTCCTGCGCCTGCTTCCACTCTCCTTTCGATAGCAGTATTTTGAGCTCTTGAAGTTCAGCAGAACCCGGAGATGAACCTTCGTCATGCGACAAATCGGAAAATGGTTGATATCTCAGGATATGCTCTTTTTTAATCGCTTAAAGGTATTATTAGACAACCTGATCCTTAATTAAGATTACTACCCACCATGTTTTACACGATACTGCTCCAGGATAGTCTATATATCTTATCAGAACACCAAAGTTGTAGAATTATATATAACCAGACCTTTGCATTGACGACCATTGTTCTCGCTTTTCGCTCTTCTCCGCCCGAGAGATAATTAGCAGGTAAAACACCCACGGAATTTACAGGTACAGGCCTGCCCAATAATGTTGACATAAATGGTGCTATATCTGCTTGAGATACGTCATGAGATTCTAGAGGTAGATCCCATGCCATGGAAGGGCTATTGGATTTAGACTCGATGGGTCCTCGAATTCCTGCACCCCAAGCTATGAGTGGGGTTCGTGTATTAT
>KN837207.1:186782-199050 GCA_000827215.1 Sphaerobolus stellatus SS14 | reverse complement strand
ATTCATATCAGCTTAAAAAAACAAATCCGATCATGTCAATCCGTTAGCTGAGAAGCCTGATGTAAAGTTTTATTTCTTATTCGATTTTATCCTATAAAAATGGTCCTCTACCCGCACATGCGTGTCTATCTATCCAGTGACGGGCTACAATTTAGTCTTACGTTCTATATAATTTAGGTATAGTGCACTATTTAAGAACTTAGGGCAAAGCCAACTTGGTTGTGAGCGGTATCGAGAACGGTATAGAAGCGTGAGCTGCCGTCAAAGACATTAGAAAAGGCAATCTTCCAAGAGGAAAAGAACAACTGACATCCATGAATATCCGTTAATAAAGGTCGTATTGGATGCTGGGAACGATATGCTTCCTCCAAGGCTAGCAATAATGAGGTATTGGCTCTCTGCATCACCGCCGATCAGGTTGTTAAGACCTGTTGGCCAGGTTTGAGCCTCGGGAGTAAGTTCATAGGATACCTGTAAAAAGTCAGAAAAAGAATGGGAGATAAATGTTTGAGCTGCTTACGCCACCAATATCAAAGTATAAACTCTCCATGGTGGCAAACTGATCGGCTGTCACGCGCAGTAAACCAGTAGTGTTATCTAGTACGGCTCCTGTAGCACTTTGATACGCTGCAAAGGCGGGAGGTGGAAGGAGGGTAAAGACATTTTTGGTGTCTGGAGGGAGGTTTAGATTAATATCTGGGGCCAATGATATCGACGTACCAAGCTGGCCCACGCTAACAGGAAGAATTGTGGTCGAGTCGCCATATCTGGTAGTTGCGTCAGATGAAATCAAAGAAATCATATTGCGATAATATGTACCGGATGCTCTGCTGGAAGCACCAACAATTTCTGGAAAAGCCGGTGGCATTCACCGGTACGAAGTTGATGCTCCCGGTGAACTTGTCCGTGTTGACTCCCCCAAATGTCACTTCTCCGCCTTGCACTGTTTCAGCCGAACTCGGAGGTTCAAAGGAAAGACCGATTTGATTCAATGGGATCAGGCCTAGAAAGAGTTAGTCGTCGAACCAATTCTAGACGTGAGGACCAACCCTGAGCAAAAAGATTCTGCATAGCAGGTATTTGGGTATACGTAAGCTAAAATTAGACACCCTGAAAGAAAAACGTACGTCTGTTATGGTGGGAATAGTGGTGCTGCCGAAAGGACCAATGGAAATAGCTCCCCGAGTTTCATCCACGGGACCTTGATAGATCGTGCGCATTAGTGGGTGGAATATGCACACATATTCTGCATACCAAGCCCCATGATCCCGTCAACCCCTGAATGACGTGAATATTTTTTCGCCAATGTGGCTAATACATAACCAACTGACCTGGAGGTAATTGGAAGTTGGTGATACTGAATGCAGATCCGAAGCCTTGTGAAGTAACAACGGTAGCAGGGTCAATTTCGAAGGAATCGTGTACTGGCGAAGAAATGAGTAAGTCATTATTTCTACATCTGAGTCTCAAAGTATGGGGTACCAAACGTTTGAATCTGTGGACAGTTTGGCAAGATATAAACATTGGCATTATTAAGAATACGTACCACAACGCCTGTCGATAAGGTTCTACTGTTGACATATCCAGATGTCTGTCGAAGAATTATGAGTCGCATATACACAACATCCTTTGTCCTCTGAACCTACCAGAATAAAGCCATTGGAAACGGAGGAAGTCGAATTAAGCTTTTTAGAGCTGCCACCGATCCAGCTAAGACCACCTGCTCTGAAATAAAATATCAGTAAATCAAATCAATTTAGATTGCATATAGTATGCGTACGTATCTAGGAGGAAAGTGAAAGGCGTCGGGGGGGTGCCCACGCCAACGGTGAGAGTATGCGAGAGTGCGTCACTAGGTGCCGCGACATGAGCAACGAGGGTATCATCTGAAGATCGTTTAGCATGGTCATTTGAGGTTTCGAGGAACATCCGCGCGCGTGCGCGATCAGCCTGAGGTTTGAATTAGGCGTAAAAACATGCATCTGGAAAGTAGGCCTACCTCTAGAAGGTTTTGGGCACCAGTGGCATTGATTTGGAGAGCAAGTGGAAGGCTAATAGGAGAATTTCTAATTTTGACAATGGGAGGGCTGAGTGCAAGGACATAGGGGAGTAAAAGGGCAAGCGCAAAAAGCTTCATGAGGGATAGAAACCAGCAGATTACTGTATCGAAAGCAAGCTGGGTTTTAGCAGTAGGGCAAGTCACCTTTTATACGTCGGTTGAGTTAGGTTCATTAAAAGATGCCGTCGCAGCCGCGTCGCGGTGGGTTGAAATTTCTATTCCTATTTTCGGCATCTGGTTATCAATATCGTGTGCTGCAACCAATCATGGTTGCATTCAGCGAAGACAGGGACATCACCAGAAGTACGCGCGTGGACACTCGTAGGCCGGACTGCTATGCTTGAAGGTACGGAAAATATGTTATTCGAAGAGAAGAGAAGCATTTTGACTCTGGTATTCACGACAGGTGGAGCAGGCTTAATTGATGCTGTCAGACTTAGAAGCTGATGATACTCTTCGTACTTTCCTTGGATTTTCCTTATAATCCTTGTGGGCTAATTTGACTTACTAATGCCAGACGAACATCATCAATGGCAGACATACCTAGTTCCTCCGGTTCCCTAGACGTATTTCGTATTCTGATGGCCTGACTTCCATTTAGACTTCCAATTTGCAAACGTACAGAAAGGTAGTCTGGGATCATTCAAGAATGACAGCAGTTGCGGGTCAATAATTTCTTGACCTGTTCTTCCAGGAACGCAGGTTAAATATAAGTAAGCACCTCTAAAACTAGTTCTTCTGGCGGAGCGGAGACATTGAATTGCCTATGGTCGCCAGCCAGGCACGATCGAAGTTAAGGGGTGACATCGAAAATGGCTCTTGCTGCATGGCAAACCCTGAGCTTGGGAGTAACCTGTCAAAGCAGAAGAACCGATGAAGAAGCCCGCTTATATACATGAGAGAAGAAAACTCTCGACATTCCAAATAAACGAAAAACATTAGTTTGTCTCCGCATATGTATATGGAGTGGTGGCGAAGCCAACCCTCTGCTTCCTGCTGTCAAAGACACTGTAGAAGCGCTCCCTGCAGAAATATTACTAAGCACGTGCAGGATCCAGCAAAAAAGGCTTGACTGACAGGAAGACGTAGCCATTGACAAAATCTAGTCCTTGTCCCGTTTCGGTGCCGAGATCGTTTATTATAAGATAAACCGCGTCCGGACTTCCGTTGATCATACCATTTAGACTACGAGGCCAAGCTTGCGCATTCGCCGTAAATTCGAATACAGCCTACAGCGAGAGTTGAGTGTTCGGAGAAAAAAAAGGCATGATATAACGTACGTTACCAATGTGGAAAAATAAGCTTTTAAGATTATCAAATTGCTCGGTGGTTAGGCGTAATAATCCAGTCTCATCATCAAACACCGCGCCTGTTGCATTCTGATATGTCTTCAAAGCATCACTAGCGAGCAGAACAAGAGTGGTGCCAGTATCTAATCCAAAACATGTGAGCAACGTCCAATGGTAGGAGGAATCACACTATGCCATACCCACAATGCCAGCCGTATGGGTAAGAATAAGGGACGAACCCCCGTATCTGGTATACCGTCAGCGAACATTCGTATACTGATATGAATTTATCAACGTAATACGCTGGTCTATCCCAAAATACTCGTTGGCCGGACTTGTAGAGGTAAGAGGGGCATATGTTATCCGTCCAGTGTATTTTCTTTCGTCAGCGCCTCCGAAGGACATTTCTCCATTTGTAATAGAGAGAGAATTGGTCGGTTCAAAAGAGATACCGACTTCTCTAGATTGAATATAACCTGTATATGTAGTAAATTAAAGACAAATACTTCTAGTATGAAGCGCGTATTACCTCGGTGAAGCATGTTCTATCCGTGATAAACAAAAATGAGTCGTCTGTTGAGATATTATCTATAAATAGAAAACAAACATCCGTAATTGTAGGTATGATCTTAGTGTTATTCGGAGAGAGTGTTCCGTTGGTCAGATCATCTGGACCTGTTCATGATGTGAGGCTCGTCGTCGACTGTTAGAGCTGTAATATAAAATTACCTAAACCTAATATTCCATCGAGGCCTAATTTTGTGATTCATGATCACCTCAAGTTAAGGCTAAATGAACCAAAGGATATTCACCGTTGAAGCCGATACTGAAATCTGCAACGCCGATGCTTTGTCGAATGCACGCACGACCGAGGGTAACAGTGTCATAAACTGAGCGAATATGGGATGAAGAAATAATTTAGCTATTAATATATTTTATATACCTTCAGTTCCGACCTAATACGAAATGGCAAGTGTCAATAAATCTCCTCGGTCAGCCAAACTTATGCTTACGAAGAAACCCGACCCATAGGAGACGGCCTGTCAAGGGTAACGAGGAGCATCTAGCAAGAAGTCTATCTGAGATGAATACTCACGACTGTCTCGTTGGTAGATTTGGAACTATTTGTAGGAGTGTACTGCTTGCTAGCACCAATCCATGTATTGGATGATCCACTATGTAGAGGAAATTGTAATTATGCCTTAGATTTAATAAACCTGTAACATCAAAACCAAGTGCTTACGTATCGACTATGAGCGTGTATGAAGTACTTGGGCTTCCTACTTCCACATTGGCTGTGTATAGTACGGCAGCATTGGTAGCCGGGACACCGATACGTCTGTCAGATGCAAATATTCCGGCCGCAACCTTCACAGTTTTCTCTCTGGCTGTTTGAACGAAGAGTCGTGCGCGTGCTTTGTCTTTCTGGAGAAGATAACAATAGATATCAGAGAGCATTCGGAACGGATGATTGGAGCGCTTTCGTTACCTGCACCAGATTGGCAGCACCAGTGACGTTGAGCCTGGCCGCGATTTGCAGAGAAATTGGAGAGTCCCGTATTTTGATGACTGGCTGACCAGCTGCTATCACGTACACGACAGGGGCGAATATAAAGAGACCAAAAAGCACCATTTTGGTCGTAGAATGGAAATGTTGAAACAAAAGGTGGTCCGGTTGGAGAGATGTCAGATAGGGGGACGTTATATAGCAAATTCGAAGGTTATAAAGGAAATTCACGTTATGGTATCCTGTGGTCATCGTCTGCTAAACCGGTAATGGAAGGCCAGAAGAACAAAATAATAGGAAAATTCATGGAGATATTATGAGGCAAATGATGACAGATTAACTGAAGAAGTTTGTTTGCTGTCTTTCTGAAATGTAATATTCGCTACTGTAATAGATTACAGGCCTTCGAAATGCCGTCTGGCCCAAACATTGCCAAGAGTCAGGATAACTAGCGAGAACCAGACTGATAGCAGTTCCTTTTTCATTGAATGTTCTATTCCACAATTTTAGATCCTCGAGGTGGAGATATTAACTTCGAGGCTAGAGAGGATCGAGGGCTGAGGAGGAATATTGTTTGGGCGCCTCTCTTGCGGCAAATCCCGACATGGAATACATTAATTTCATTCAGCTTCAAGTTCAACTGTACAATCATCTATATAGAATATGTAGATCTTAAGATTGAGCAATGCACAATTTTTATTTATTTACAGATTTAGTTGCCATCAAAGACGGTATGTACTTATTTGCTTCCATGTTAGTCGCGAAATCCGGCCTGGGATTCTTCTTCTATCACGATGAACTAATAGTCCTAAGTATCTTTGAACAAGTACGAAATGTGCTCCCGAGATATAGACTCAACATTTTAAATCATGCACAGGGGCAGTGTGGCACCTTTTTCTGCCAAGTGAAGTCAAAGGTAGCTTAACCTTCGAACTAGTAGTGCTACTAACCCTACACACTGAACCTTAAACTTAAGCATAACGATAATAGCTCTAGATTAAAAATAAATAGCAGGACGAAGTTTATTTAGCTAGGGTTAAGAGTGGAGATCTTCTGAAATGCCACGGAGTCAAGACTCAACTGACGGCGCAGGAAACCCGGATAAAATGTTCTACTGGTTACCCGGTTTCTAGTTCTATGAGTATTATAAGCTGCAGACTCGGGAAGATGAAAATATAATCCAAATTTGTCTATTAATACGCTTTAAAAAAAGTTATTTCTGAGTTTCAGAACTCAGGCCCCCCCGAACCCAGTCCAGGACCAACCTCTTCTACTACATAGTTCTAGTGCGTGCCATATTCAAATCTAGATATTTAATTCGCGTGCCGTGCTCTTCTATGCATGCAATCAAACCTCCGAGTATCTGTATGCCTGGATCTAATTCAATTCTTTGAAGAATGCTACGATCCAGAAGCACTTCCCTCGTGCCTGTCCATCTGCACACTCGTCCTTAAGGAAATATAATGATTAAGCTTGAAGAGAAGTGCGTAACAATAACATGGGAACACATTGAAAAACTGGTTGTATATCCGGCGTGGATCTGCCTTAACATTATAATAGGACTGAAAGCATATGGCATGGTCATCATATCATGTCGTAGACTTCATGTGTTCTTCATACCTCTCTGTCAATGACATCCCCCAAAATGACTTCTGAAAGCGAATAGCATGAATAAGCGGCAAGCCGGTTATCAGAACTCAGGCCGACCACGTCACACCAACAGAAGCCGCGGTAAAACAGCGTTTTTTTAGATAGAAATATGACAGTACAGGTAAGAAAAGCAGGAGGACGGCAAAATAAAATGACAAGAGGAAAAAAGTTTCTTTTTACCCGGGATTTTGGCCGTTGCGGGTTCCGGCTTTGACCAACGGGCCCCGGCGGCCGGGGCTATGCGTCTCACGAGGTGTCATGTGAGGGGGATATGTGTTAGAGCAGAGAGGGGGTATCTGTGCATATAAGGGGATGTGTCGGGGGGGAGAGCAGGAATAGTATCAACAAGCGCGACACAGTCGGGGATAGGAATGGGCAGTAGGGATATGGACAGGCGTAACGTAGAGGAGGGATAGGGAAAGGGTATAAAGATGGCATCAAATAGCAACACAATAGCCATGAGATTCCACATACATATAACATACTAATAAGCACTTGTGGGTGGGGTGCAAGGATGATAACAGGCACCGTGAGAACACGGGCCAACAAAGAACAGAGGACCGATGTTCAATCAATGCCAGGATGATCAAAAGAGTGCACGATATGAAAAGAACGGTACAATTCAAGGAGCGGAGAAGCTTATATAGCTTCGACGTCTTTAAGACGCCACACCAAACCCGCCATACGCGTCTTCCTCGCCATACTGGCTCACGACCATACTTCTTCTGTTCTGGTCCTTCTGACCAGGCTGGTAGAGGGTGCGACCAGCCTGCGCAACTGGTGGCGGACCGGGGATCAGATTGTAATCGGCCTCAGGAATGCGTTCTGGCGCAGCAGGTGCATCTAACGCGGGGTAGGCAAGCTTGTTGCTCTTGAGAGAGCCTTGTGCCGAGGGAGTGCGGGTCAGGGTCCTGGGTGAAGCTGTCTCCATGGGCTTTCCGGGGACGGGCGAGCTCCTGCCGTCACGGGTGGCGTATGCACGGAGCATGGCGTCGGGGCTCATGTAATTTGAAGGACCACGCATGAAGGCGGAGAAGGGGCCGGGGCTCTGAGGGATCTCGGGAGTAGAGACAGTGGTAACGACGGGTGTGGTAGCGTTGCCGTAAGCGGGACTGGCAGGCGTCTTCTCGTTAACGGGAGTAGCGGAGGTCGGGGACAGTTGAGCGGCAGGAGGCGCGGAGATCGGGGAGAAGGCTGGGTCCATTGGAGATTGAGCGAAGAAGATGAGGTCGTTCGTGAAGGGATTATCTTGTATCACTATAGCAAAGTTGGCATTACCGCATGTGAGCAAAGATCGGGTGTAACGTACTGTTAAGGGCGGGAAGGACATTTTCATCCCTGCTCAGATCCAACGGTTTGATATCCTTCTCAGCGAGCATGGCCGGGCCGCCTTTCTGCGTCGGACTCATCAAATCAAAGTCCTGAACGTTGAAATCATTAATGTTGAAGGCTTGAGCATTGAAGTCATCCGGATACGAAGCACTAATGGCCGTGTGGAACGCACGACTGGCACGACCGCGCTGGGTATCATTACTGACGCGAGGACGGTCTGTTGACGGGCGACCGAGCTTGGGCACATCAGGCACTTCAGTAGAAGCACGTGAAAAGCGAGTATCCGCCGCGAAAGACACAGCGGATTTACGGTTGGACATTTGTGCGGAACCCATGGACATTTGACGGGGACCAACGCCGGTACCCCTACGAGTACCAATGCCGGCATTGCCAGCGGTTTCGACGGTGAAGGTGCTGGATGGACGTCCATCGGCGTAGATCTCGCTCATACGGGCCATGCTTGCGCGAGAATTGCGCATGATGGCAATGCTCTGGCGAATAGCTTCGGATTGCGCATTGGGAGGGAGCGTCTTCCAGTCGCCTGATATAGAGCTCATGCGTTTGTCCACAGCCTGACTCCATCGCTTGCGCTTCTCCCCTTCTTTCCTGCGCGTCCATCTAATGTAGAAGAAGATACCAACGCCAATGGCAAGGAGCGGGATAATAACGGCAGCGGCGATGCTGCCTTTCGGGAGACCCAAATTCTTGTAAGCGTTTCCAATGACTTGGAAGATACCAGAGGATTCGGATGAGCCGGGGTCGGATGAGACAGTAGTCGTGGTGTTGGTCCCGCCAGTAGGATGCTTCAAACCATAGTCGGTCGTATTGAAAGTCGCACTGAAGATAGGACCTTGAGATACAGAAGAAGTGAAGATGGGATCTCCGGAGACCACAAATGCAAGGTTAAGGGAAATGGGAGCGATGGTAGAGTTCCACCAACTGCCTTGAAGGTCAGTCTATGCAATAGATAAGCTATATGTAGACTTGTTGAAGGACTTCAAGACATACCTCAAAACTTCCGGCGCTGTAACTGACCCCACCCCAAGCATGCAGCAGACCCTTGCTGGTATACGGAGCGTACAGATAGATGTCGACACCTTGGCTTGAGAAACAGTTCAAAGATGTATCCCATTCAATCTTCAATGGCTGGGATGTGTCTATGGTGTCTCCTTTCTTAGGCGACTTATAAAAAGCACCTGAGGTGCAGCCTAGAAGGTATAGGATGAGATAAGTCCAGGATAGCAACGGAGCAAATTGGAAGCTACGGACCACTGCTGGAAGCTGCAGGTTGACGTTTCGCGAAACGAGCGTTATGGGATACCTTGGACATGGCAAACGTAAGGAAAGACGGGAGAAAAGAACGTGGGCACCGTGAAGGGCGTCGAGGAGAAGAACAAGAGGTCAACTTCGTGCTAAGTTGCGACAGCGCCAAACAATGGTCCACCCCGGTCTATCACCAAATCGGGTAAGCGGCTGATAGCGACCTAGTGACGCCTTTTGTTTCTCCTGAAAAACTTCTGTATGATTGAAGTGGATATTTTATATCAAGATGTGTATTTGATATCAACTTATATGATCTAAGGGTGTACGAATGTCGGACTGCCTCATACGTTGATGTTTTCTGTCGGACTGGTCACTGGGAGTCCCGTTGATCAATTTACAGTGTCCGAGCTAAGGAACTTCAACAACTTTAACGTTCAATGCCGTCTACTGCAGGGGATATACGTTGCTGCAGAGTCCTATCGACAGCTTAGGTCACGCGCTAGGGACTTAGTCGGCCGTGGGACGCACTCCAAGTTAAGTTCGAATGAAACCTTCACAAACAGCCCCAAGTTTCGTTGTTTGATTAAACTTAAGCTTGCGCCAGTCTTTCACATTATTCTCTGAGTATGATACTCATGCTTTAAGTTCTAGAATGCAATTTTGGAAAGAACACAAACGACAACAATCAACCATGTACCATAATCCTCAGGCTGTTGATATCGCCAATCAGTCAAAGCATCAAGCAACTTCATCCTGGTCAGCTCTGTGGTAATAAACTCTGCCGTACTATCTTGCCTCGGTTCAGAGATTAATAATTCAGTCACTTATTAGGCATATCAGTATGCTCGTTTAGACACTAAGACAGAAATCTTCGATGTGTTCCCAGGAAACCTTTCATAAGGTAATAATCATTAATGCAATGCATCGATGAGTCCAACAGGTTTGGATTGTGAAGCTTGAAGCTTGAAGATTCATCGTAGGATTATTATGAGACTAAGATGTTTACTGGCATCGTGGCATGTGCTGGGTCTCACTCAAAGTCTGAAAGCTCAGGCAGCGCCGAAGGAGACAGACAATGAAGACAACTGTTGAGTCCCAAGGAATTTATTCTGAATTTATCTCATGACCTCGGTAGGTGAACTGTTAATGCTTGCAATATCGGAGAAAGTGTGTGGTCAAAGTTCCAAGCTGAACGGTGAACATGAAGCAAACTAATATCTTCACGTCTTCCCACCCTTCAGTTGTCTTGGGCTTATTCTCGTCCAAGAGGAAGATTTACAGAGCTCCGTAACTATGTATATTCTCAGGAAGTCGCGTCACCGATCATGTCCTTGAAATTATAGGGTACACTTTCTTCAGCTCTGCTAATGCTTTTTGAACTGACGAATATATATATATGTACACATCAGCAATAATCCGATATGGTGTAGTGGCTAACATTATCGCCTCTCAGGTAGGACGCGATAGCCCGGGGTTCGATTCCCCGTGTCGGAATCCTTTTTGCGCCTTCGACTTTCTCACGTACGGCTAGCCTTTCCTTTTGCATGTACATCGCTTGTGGTCGAATGTTAACCAGATATGTTTCAAATAATTACACTTTTGACCTTATCAACCGTCTAAAATGGATGCACATGAGCCGAGCTTTGCTTGATGTCCCAGAGTTAAACGATTATGGACATATAATTGTCCCGCTGAGTACTCTATTCTACGGTCCGCTAAATGTAATTGATGCAGATCATCTTTACATAACGTACAATAAGACTACAATTAAACTACAACATGCATTGCGTCCGCAAAGCGAATATGAAGAAAGGGGGAATAAACCTAAAATTCAATTATCTTCATGCCTTTTCACCTATCCAAAACCCGTCTAAGCGAGACTTGAGCTCAGTCAATGACTGAATAATCCGTTTTTCATTATGTTTGAAATGTTTACTTTTAGTAGCTTGTGTGGATCGAATGGATTGATATTCCATTACGCTGATATACATAGCTTCGACGTGCCTAGACACTTCGGAAACCCACATTGAATCGATCTCCAATATTCTGTGAACAGACCAATTGCATATAGTCGACAACGCTTGCCAGAATGTTTCGTCCGTTATTCTGAAAGGATCTCCTTCAGTTGGTATCCTTGTCCGATAATCGACCGAAAGCAAGTGATCTTCTTGACTACGCGAGGAAATAAATTGCCAGACAGAGACGACGGCCGGTTTCCCCCATAAATCAAGTTTCTCTTCAGTGCTTGATGATGGGGAAAGTGTTTCCTTGAGTATCTGTGTTGTATGAAACAAATCTGCCGTGGCGTAATAAGGATCGATCGGCGTATTCAATAAATAGTCCACCCCGATCCTCATATCATGCTGCACCGTAAATTTTGGTAGCTGACTTACGAATTTCGTAATATTTTCATAATCTGTCCAATTATGGTGCCAATGAGAATACCGACAAATAGAGCGAATTAAGCTAAGGTGGCCAGTCAGTCGTTGGATATGTGCATTGTCTTCCTCGATCAAAGGCCATAGTTCCAATGATGCAGCGGCCGTTACCAACGCAGAGAGAAGGCGAATACGAAGAGAGTTATCAGATATAGATTCCAGCTGATTGCGATAACACCATGCTGCTTGTAAAGCGACTTCACGGATATGTAAAGGCTTCGGAGCCTCCAACGAATAGATTAGGAGCTCCACATATCTTGAGTTAGGAAGCAATGCAGTAGGCCACTTTACAATCCCCAATGCAAGGAGGATTCCTAATTTACATGTCTGCCAAAACCAGTAATATTGAGGGCTCTCCATTAGAACGAAGAGACGCTTTGAGTCCTCAATTGTGAGATTGGCGGAGGAATCGAATGCTTTGTAAAATGACGATAATCGACGGTAATCCGTTCGATCATTGTCCAAAATAACCATATTGTTTAAAAGCTTTAGGGCATATTTGAGGGGATGTAGGTTCTCTCCGTGCAGCAGCGACAACCACAACAGATGTGGAACGTGCTCCTTATGTAGGGAAAACGTCTCCGGAATGTGTCTCCCAACAAGGGCAGGTATTTCGCCTACGAGTGACGGTAAAATTTGAAGTGTATCCTTCCATGGCAAATTCGTGGTTTCTCTGCTGGTATCCTGCCATACCTCACTGAAACGTGACAGGACCTCATCAAGGAGCTGG
>KN837207.1:158064-174086 GCA_000827215.1 Sphaerobolus stellatus SS14 | reverse complement strand
TGGAATTGTGAATTACTAAGAATTACTGGGGAAACTCTAGGTGAGTACCAGTGAGAATTAGTGTCACAGTATTTGAACCATACCTCTGGCGGCTACAGTGATTACTGGGGCCAATGCCAACCGAATGGATGGAAGTTTACAATTGGCACTTGAGAATATATAAAGACTTGGAGGAAATGGAGTATCCAATGGTCCAGGTGAAAGACTATAATCTTCAGAAAGTGCACATGATCATTTAGTATGTTCAGATAATGACTTACATTTCAATAATGGAATCGGGGACATCAAATGCAATTGTCAAGAGAATAAGAGGAAAATATCGCAGAACTAGGAAAGCATAGAATGGTAAAGACTTCGCTTGTTTCTTCGCTTGTTTCCAGACATACACCCTCTCTTGCTGAATGCAATGTGAGAATGAGAATAGCATTGACATTGGAAAGCTTCACCTCAAAAGTGGTCAAGTAATTGTATGTCAACAGTGACAATGCTACACTGGTGAAATATTTGTAAATCTGACTGAAAGGTGTGATAAAACACTCAGCAAACTATCCTGTTAATAAATTGTCAGATGTGAACCTACATACGAAATAATGTATTCAACACTCCATGCAATGAATTGTCCCAGATCTCAGTGTCTGACATGACCCAAAGAGGCTAAAAGCAAGGCTAAGCACTTGGAGATGAGGTTATAACTTGGGGATGAAGCTATAACGGAGGTCCTGGGATTACCGTAATACCCGTTAATTCTAGCTCGCTATTAAAAGAGAACGAGAACTGAGTAGCTATCTCATCAAAGATATGATTTATAAATTTTGCTATACGAAGTAATTAGTTTTAGTTTTGCATTCATACGAAATTAGATCTCCCATATCAGCTAATCCTACTGATGTGCTCACCCCAACACCAGCCACCATCATCTTCCCTGTCGAGAGCCGTAGCTATGCAGAAAATGGGCTCCGATTGGTTCTGGAAGTCAGATCCTGCCGCAGTAGAGCTCAAAAGGCATTTGGAATCCCAATTGCACTGCCATAGAACTTGAGCTCCACAGGCTGGCTCCACTCCGCATCAGATATTTCCCGTCTTACTATCCACGGAGTCAACACGGACGGACCAATTCAAGGTCATCGCTCTCACGCGTTTGCAATACTTAGTAACGGCACGGTGTTTTTTTTTTGATTTGCGGATCTGATTTGTCCTAGCCAAAAAATGATCTGCGCTGATTTGTGCTGATGTTTGGCTGAACAAAAAATTGCGTTGATTTGCCTTGATTTGGTAGAGAGTTTCTGCAGGAGCCCCAGCGCTTTTGTGGCGCTATTTTTGGTTTTGCAGCTGGCGTTCCTCAGCGCTCCATCTGGCGGCACTGTATGCTCATAATCCCATCAGGTGAGGTCCCTTCGGTATCAGATTGGCACTTTGGGATTGATTTACGAAAACGAGGCATTCTTCAGCGGTGAATATGGAAGATTAATGGCTGGGAGCCCTCGAGACGGGATGGCATCAGAAAGCATCAGAGCTGGCGATGACTGATTTCCTCCATTTCCCCTGATGTCGAGAGATCTATCTCTCTGTCCTAAGTTCCCCATCCCCTGCCATGGTATCCAGGCTCCAGAATCCTGTGCCGCGCTGCGGGCGCTCCCCTACCATGGTGTCCAGGCTCCAGAATCCTGTGCTGCGCTGCGCGCGTTCCCCCTGCTATGGTGTCCAGGCTCCAGAATCCTGTGCTGCGCTGCGTGCGTTCCCCCTCCCCGACGCTGCGTGCGTTCTCTCCCTCGTGCTGCGTGCGCTGACACTGCGTACGTTTCTCCCTTGCGCTGCGTGCGCTGTCTTTCCCTCATCCGCGGACTGCCCTCACTAGCCAATCGATGCCTGGCAGGCTACAAAAGTTTCCCCACGCCGCCTTGGTGCCGGCTGAACCTCTGGCATATATCACCCATGGATGTACTACACTGCCCGCCACGTTTAATTAGCTCCTATTGCATTCACCCGCCGTTGTACTATTGCCCGCCGTTGTACTATTGCCCGCCGTTTACTTAACTCCTCTTGCATTCATCCACGGTTTCTCTATCATTCCACCCGAGGCTACTCTATTTTGCCAGGTCCCGTAACTCCGGCTAACGCCGATTGGCTCTCTCCAGTTACGCGGTATTTCCCGCGTTATCTTACTGCCCCACTTCTCACACTTCTCGTCACACCAATTCAAACTCAAGATCTTAGACATTTTCTGATCCAAACTTACATATCACAGCCACTACATCAATCAGAATGTGTTGATCAACCTTAAACAAGGCATTATCAGAATTCACAACACTTCGGGCACCTTACGCATGGGCACTTTAACAAATTTGTCAGTGGTCGGGGTGGGGATTTAACATCCAATTATATGCCACAGAAGGTGATAGAAAATGATAGAAGTTCATATCCAGTTGGTTAGTAATAACTTACACAGTCCTACATTCCATCAACTCTAAGTTCATATAGTCATATTGAAGAGTCATACAGAGAATATTTACAATAAAAAGAGGTACTAATATAATGTAATGGAGGATTTAATTTGGTAGGGAGTTTGGTGGCAGAGGCAAATCGAGTCTACCATAAATCGGATTTCACAAATCAACGCAAATCAGCCCTGCAAGATTTTGGTGAGACAAATCAAAGACAAATCAAGCAAATCATTCTCACCAGTCAGAGTATACTCATACCTTAGTAACAGAATAGAACGTGCGGGTGTACCAATCACCGGGGAATTCCCACGCCATCCCGAGACAGCAATGCTCCTTGAAACAGAAATTATTATTTCAACATACTAAGCGTATATGAGTATACTTCATCACATATCTAATTCAAGTAGCTAGAGCAATAATAAGGGATCCCGCACATCCTACAGTGTACCTGAATTAGTTGAATACAGACGCGAAGTGAGAGACTAATTATAGGTAGAAATAAATAGTACGAGGGAGAAGTCGATGGGTATGCAGTTTGCCATCAGCTGCGACCCTGACTTCCCTCTGCCTGGGTCCGGAGGACCTACGCGGGGCTTCCACGGCCGCTGCGCAGCTTTCTGTGACAGAGTGACCCGGCCTCCATGGCGGGATTGTCTTTCAGCTCAGCTTATCAATATTTGTGTGTGTATCCTAAGTTAGAGAGTTAAAATAGATTTTATTAAGGAAACCTTTGTTTTGCTCACACTGGTAAATAGTCCTGTAACGACGAAAGTTCTTTAACCTTTCCAAATTCCCCTCAAAAGAATAATCTGACACCCATCACATTCTTTAATCTTAACGTCAATGCCTAGTGTATTCTCAACAGCTCGTTTCATTCCACATGACTCCGTTATACCCATCCTTGCTTCTGCTCTCAATACTGTTGATCAGTGTCGTCTTCAGAACATTGTGCACACGGCTTCCCTCCTCGGCACAATCCTTGGAACCTGCTCGGACAGTGCAAAAGAGTCTCCTAAGCTTGTTATATTTGTACCGTAAGTTTCCTCCCTATATATATGCATATATGCTGACTAACTTAAACTAGGCCTCACACCGTCAGTCCGGAGGAGCTGTCCATCACTTGTGCTGGCAAGGGAATCTACCTCCCATTTTGCTTGTGCATTCTCAATCCCTACCTCAACACCGACAAAATGGTTTGTCGTTCTGTCATCAGGTTTATCACTCTGGGAAGTGGCAGACAAGTGTATGCTCTTGTCTGTGCACGTAGCGGTCATTATGTTGCCTGTCATTACACTTGTACGTTCTCTTGCCTCTTGATTCCTTATCTAATTGCCTCTCAGCTCTTTTGATTAAGGAAGAGGCTGAGGCTCATGGTTTCATCGGCTATGAGCTGGCCTACCTGCCTGCTTTTCCTGCTGAGCAAGCCCCTCATGTGAATGTCAGAGCTCTTGTAGGCCCTATCCGCAGACGTAACAATAGTGAGTTAATTTATTCTTTAATCTTTAACTTATAATCTAACTATTAACTATAAGATCATTCAGCTCCTGCTCCCTATCCTCCTTTACGTCTTCAAGGTCCTGGGCCTGAAGGTGCAGATGGTATGTACGCACTGCTAGTCTTTCAACTCTTATAAGCTAATAATCTTTAAAGATATGTGGCAACTTGTCTCCAATATGATGAGAACTTGGCTCTCTCCTTATGGCGTACCACTTACTTGCATTATGTCAGTTGTTGACCGCAACTATATGTGTAATGACTGCGACCATTGCTTTGGGAATGCCACTTACCTTGCAGAGCATGCCCAATGGTGTGGACAGCTTCGACAAGCACGTGGAGAAGACAAGCGTGGGGGGGGCAGTGGCCGTGGGGGGGGCAGAGGCCGTAGCCATCCTGCCAATAGGGACATCATTGTCATTGAAGATAACAACTAGTTATTAGGCTTTGCATCTTAAGCTTACATTTACTCCGATCCATCTTTCTCTTCCATTATGTCACTTCTTATCATTTCATGTCCCTTTTCTCGTTTCTTTACTTTCCTCAGTGTCACCTGCACAATCCTTTCTATCGCCATGGACTTTCTCTTCACCTTGCATATATATTGTTCTGAAATCACTTAGCTACTCTACAGGACACTCCTTACTGTACTCCCCAATAAAATTAATGTTTACCTTATTCAACGCCTGCAGACCTTAACTTACATTCAACCTTTATCATGAGCGGCTCCCATCTCTGAGCGCACCGTCCTCACTTAGCGTCAAACAAGTCAAAGCCCAAGAGATGTTATCAACAAAGGGACACGCACGAGAACATGCACAATCCTCTCTGATTCTAACACCTCCTGACAAAACAAAAACCAGAATATATTGAAAGAGTTCTAACTAATCTTAAGGTACTCTAACTAATTAATAATGACAACATCACCAAACATCTTTAACGCACGAGCAACAGTAAATTGATCTGAGAAACATGTAATAACAAGTCTTTGACCAGTGCTCTCGCCAGCAAAATGAGCAAGGTAACGAGCTTGAAAAGCAATTACCATACCTGGGTAAGTCTTGATCTTCTTACCCAACTGGGGGAAGCAAAGCTCACCCCCAGTCCATCCAGGACCAACAGCGAGGACAAATGCGTAAATACCAGGGTGATCCAGCCAGTCAAGATGGGGGATTTGACTTCCACCTTCCTTGATAGCAAGGGTGAAGAACAAACCGCCCATGTCAATGGCTGGACGTTCCTTGATCGCCTTACGGATGTGCTTGAAAGTATAGATGTATTCATAAGCCCTAGAGAAATATTAGATAGATAATTACTAAAATTCAACGCTATTCACCTCCTTTGCCTTTCGAGTACAGTAGGATCGTGCTTAGCCAGGAGTGTCTTGAGACGAGGAACTACTTCAGCTCCAACAATGCGCATCAGCTCATCAAGAGCTTTCTCGCCAGCAGGAGTCTGCAAAAGAGTCTCCCGAAGGACATAAGGGAACTGCTTGTAGTGTCCCCATATGCCTGTATGAAGCTGTGGCTCTGTAGAACGGTTGGCATTAGACTTTACCATCTGAATACCAGCTGTCTTCAAAGCAAGCCAAGCACTCCATAACGCTTTACACACAGAGGCAGGGATGAGAGAGGCAAAGCACATGATAAGGTAGAGCGGACGGCCAACAAGATGCGGAAGGTTGGGATTTGGGGAGACAAAGAGATTGCAGTTATCAGGGTAGGGGGCAAGAGTTTTTCCCAGCGTCTTGACAAACTCACGGACTTTGGCTTGAGAGCGTGGGCGTTTGGCAAACTGATTATGCTCTTGGTCAGCATGGATATGTTCTACAAAAAGAATCAGATACGTAGTCCAAATGGAAGATAAGTAACAACTTACTAGCTTCATCAAGAATCTTACTGAAACGATGCTTGACAAGGTTGATTGCTGATTGAAGGGCCGCAGCCTCCTGCTTCAACGGAGAGCGATGCAAGTTCTTGTGCTTTGAGCTAGAGGTCTCGCCAGTCGGTTCAGAATGCATACTGAAAGCAGCAGGTGGGCTGACGGTGAAGTCACCATGGTTATCTGGAATAGGTGAGTATATGCACTTAAAACGCAAACAATGACATACTAGGATGCGCCGCAAGTTTGGCCAACTCTTGCTCTAAGATGTGTTTAAGTCTCCTAACTTCCTTCTTAGCTTCTTGGTGAGCAGACAAACGGCGCGGTGTCTTCTGGCGAGAATGAGCAACAACAATAGCAGGCAAGGACTTCGGCATTGGGTCAGGGTTATGACATGGTGGAGATGCAGAGTGCGAATGACCAGGTGGCGAACAGATAGGGTGTGTCAGGCAAATTGAAGGCAGGGAGGGTTTAGGAGGGGGAGGCGCATGATCCCGGGTGCTGGTTGGAGGGTCTATCGGCAATATAAGGTTAGCATTTGCCCTACTAAATGAGAATAAGTACTCACCAGAAAGTTCCGAACCCAAATCACAACCGAAGTCCTTCAACAACGCCTTTGGATTCTTCATAAGGTCGTCCTCAAACTTGTCCAAGCTGCAGCCGGGGCAGGTCTTGTAGATGCGGCTTACACCATCATCTTCACAAAGAGAATGACCGAGAGCGAAGTGGTCATAGAGGGAGTAGTCCTTGCCATCATCAACAACCAAGACATGGTCTGCACGATAGTATGAACGGAAGGCACCAAACATCTTATAATAATACTCACCGAAGACAGCGTTCAAATCTTCCGGCTCCTCCTGAATGTCAACATTAACATCAATATCGACGGAGCCTTTGAGCGGCCGGCTATTCTCTTCTAGACCTTCACAAGACGCGGCAGCTGCAAACATGGAGTCAATTATGAGAATCAATGCATCTCAGAGGTACGCACCTTCTTGAACGTTATACATGACAAGTGGGTAGCGACCAACTTAGATACAATAAGCCTAAGAAGAAATGTTTGTGAAGGGATGAATGAACAAATATATAAAAGAACGAACGTAAGCGATGAGCAGGAGGGTGGGAGGCAGCAAAACGAACGTACAGATGGATGAAGGAACGCGAGGCAGGGAGGCAAAGAGCGGGGATTTCAGGGAAGAGATGAACGAACAAACGTAAGAACGTAAGAACGAACGAACGGAAGAGCTGAGCAGGAGGGTGGGAATAGCGAGCGAGCGAGCGTACAGGCGTACGGACGGATGGACGTGGGGTGGCGTTGGGTAGGAGGTGGGACTGTTGGGCGTATGTACGGGCGTACAGACAGTCAGATGCACGAACGCGAGGCGAACTTGAGCACGGAGGAGCGTACGGCCGGAGGAGGGACGCGGGGCAAAGTTGGGCAGGAGGGTGAGTAGTGAGCGAGCGAGCAGACGTAAGGACGGATGCGACGCACGGATGGCACCATGTGATTATTCCATCCTGCAATCTCCTCCTTAACACGGACTTGGATGGCCAAGTCCGTGCTAAGGAGGACGGAATAATCGCGTCGACGCGCTGTCACGAGATCGTCACGAGATAAGCCAAGATAGTCCTTATCTCGTGACGATCGCGTGACAGCGCATCATTGTCTCCTTCCGTTGCCTCTTCCTCCTCTCTGGTACTGAGCTGCTTCTCTGCACGCAAAGGTAAGCTCATTTTCGAATAAGTTTGAATGTCACTTACCTTTAGCCTTATCTCTAGGTGTTTGAAAACGCGTCCGCTGCCGTTGACGGGCCGGCATGCCAAGTACCCGCCAAGAGGTGCTTAGCACCCTGGAGCCACATGTTTCGCCCTAGGAACGTTCTAAACCGTAAGGAAATCGTTTATTACTCCCTTTTTCTTACCTGCATTACCTTTCAGACCGGGTGGACAGCACAGCGCTGCCTTGGGAAGCCGTAGCATCCCTAGGTGCCGCCATGGGCCACAGACATCCTGGAAGCCCAGTTGAGGCTCTGTTAACATTCTGAGCGGTATGTGTTGCGTTTATATCCCTTTTAATCGAACTGAACGTAGCCTTTGCAGTTTTATTGCAGTTGGTATGCTCCGGTATGCCAAGTGCCGTAAGGGGGCTACAGGGTTGCTTAGGGTCTCAGCCCGAACGGCGGCGGCAATGTGTCACAGCATTAAACGTACGTTATCATTTTTGTTTTGATTTCACGTGAGTTTTCTAACCGTTTGCATGTCGCGCTCTCCCCACCCGCTCTTATCCTCTCCCTTCTTCCTCCATCCGCTCTTGCCACATCGGACACCTTTTCCTGAATGGACACCACTCGCCGTTACCGCTCTACTCGCATCGCAAACCGTCCTCCCCTTCCTACGTTTGGCAAACCTTTGTTGCGTCACAATCTCCCACTCCCGCCCTTTCGCCTCTCACTGTTTCACTCCTATTCTCGTCATTTTGTGGCATCGCTCTCACCTTTTTTCGCTGTTTCGTCTCACTCTCACTATATCCCTGTCACTCTCGTCATTTTGCTGCCTCTCTCGCCATTTCATTGCCACTCTCACCGTTACGCCGCCACTCTCGCCTCTCTCTCCATCCCCCTGCCCCTCGCGCCTTTGTCTCTATCTCGCTGCCACTCTTACGCCACTTTCACATGGCCGTTTTGCTGCCACTCTGGCTGTTTTACCTCTCACTTTCACCGTTTGACCTTTCTGTCACACCGTTTGGCCTCCTCACCGTTTCCCTCCCACTCTCCCCACTTAATTCCCGCTCTCACCGTTTGGCCTCCCACTCTCGCGGTTCATCCTCACAACCCACCAACATCACTACTCCCGTGTGCATGTTTCGTGCGTCGGCTGGTGGAGTTGGTGGGTTGTTCAAGAACCCCCTGCTTTCAGAAGTGGTGCGCTAGGAGTTTGGCGCCGCTTTTGAAGGGGGAGGCTCGAGAGGCGGAGTGAGATGGCTGGCACCTGTGATTCGACATGTATTTAGACCTTAGATACATAAATAAATGAACATGAAGTGGAATGTCTTAACAAAAGTGAACGTCTGCAAGTAAATTAGAGGAGAGAAGCATATATACATTAAATGATACATTGTGAATATAGAATTTGAATCAGCATGATAACAATGTGAACAGAGAGATGTTCAGGTTAGTTAAGTTGTTGTCAGAGTTGAATCTGAACAAGAAGCATACCGCAGGTGAACGGAGAGATGTTCAACACGTTGAAGAGGATTGAACTCTCCCTTTCACCAGGGTTGTAGCAGGATTACAACCAATGATACCAGCTCTCTGTGGTTTCACTGGTATCCTCCCAGAACCACTGAGGATCTTGGTGTAGCTGCAAGCTTGATTGACTGTCCTGTGGCTGAGTAGTAGGAGGGGGGGCTAACCTGCCCTGAGTGTGGGTGGAGGAGCGAGGAACAGTTGGTGAATATAAAGTAGAAGCAGAGGCTGGAGGGAATAGAGCTTGTGAGGTGGTAATGAGTGGGATTTGGCCAGAGCCTCTTCGGTGCAGATCTTCTGCAGACTTCAAGGCTTTGGCATAAGCTACTTCTGCACGTGTCAGTGATGCTTGAAGGGCCACCCTTGCAGTAGTACTTCCACCACTCTGAGCTGCATGGGGAGGGTCTGTCTCATCAAGACGTCTTTTTGCAGCAGCAACATTTTGCGAGGCATTAAAAAGAGTACCATTAACTTTCTGGATTCTAATGTCATCTTTTTGTTGGGTTTTGATGCGAAGATGCTCTTTAGAAGGTAAGCTAGTAACTGGCAAAGACAGAAGGTAAGGCTAACATACGCTCTCTTTTTATATTGTGAAGTGCCCTTTCTCGGTCCAGACCAGTTTTATAGGATACTCTAATACCAAGCTCCTCATGGTTCTGTAGATATTGTATTGGATTAAGGAGAGGGTAAGGAGTATGATAGACTACATACCGACATGGCCTTTAATTTCAACAGGTCAAACCGTTCTGATTTAATAAGAGCACTCAAAGCAGTACAGAACTTTCCTTCCCTATTAATATCTGCATGAAGTGTCTCAATTAAATTGGTATGGCGGTCCCCTGCTTGCCAGATAGGCAGAGGTATGAAACTAAGCTGCCAGCATAAGGCAGGAAACGGAAATTTGGAGACGATTTTATTCTGGACCCAGTCTGGCACTTAGTGAGTAAATATGAAGAATTATTATTCATTTAAGATACACACCAATAGCAGCTTTTCCTCCTTCTTGTTGAATGGCTGCAATGGTACCGTCCCAATCTGCATGTTGTATGCATGCCAGACTGTACATCAACTGTTGCACATGCTCAGGAAACTTGTTTCCTTCCCGAACTTTTCTTTTCATATGGTTAACACATAATCGTAAAAATCGCTGGAGGTGCTCATATTCTGTAAGATCCCCCAAGACCTTATGTGGCTGATGAAGATCACGTTTGAGACGTAATTCTGGAGACTGTGCAAGCTCTTGGAGATATAATCCGAGACCTAGCAAGGTGAAGGGAAAAGCATAAGATATGGCTCAAACAGAGTAGTATATACTTACTCACCTTGTGCTTGACCTAAGTGCTGGTCCACCGAGAATGAAAAAATTCCGACTGGATTCTGTAAAGTCTCCGAATGTAAATGGCGCCATTGAAGTCCTTGGCCAGTATCTTGCTTAACAATCTGGTGGATTTTCCGAAAGACTAGGAAATGAGAGATAGCAGATTGACAGTTCAGAAATATTCGACAATAGCACACACCTGCAAAGGAGATCATAAATCAAATAGAAATGAAAAACAGAATAAAAATGGAAAACAGACTGTAACTTACTGACTCGTGTCTCAGAATCCCATCCACCCAGTTCAAATTCCATATAATTAGTAAGTCTTGAGAAAGCAATGTCACTCTGAAGATAGTTGTTTCTGAGTAGTCGGTGACTACTTTCAGGAAACATGCATATAATCAGGCGTATGCATTCTTCAACTGTATCTTCCCCAAGATAAGATCCATCAACCTTGGAGAAGGTCCCAATGAAGCGTACATAGTGATCTTCAAATGACTTCTTTTTATCTTGTAACTCCTTATAATGCCTGACACCTATGAGACAATAAAACGGCTATTCCATTGATACAAACTGTTTACATACCATTCCAATCTGTACCCTCCGGATAAATATCAGACTTGATTTGATTCACATAGACACGTAGATGGTCCTTATTTGCCAAGGAGGGATGAATATCAATTAGTGTCGGATTTTCCATGTCAGGGCACAGCTCCCTTATACGTGTGTAGACAGCGGGATGCCGCATCATTCTTCGAGGGGTTGCATCAGCTATGTCAAGGTCCATACGCCTGACCATATCCAAAACTTGCTCTTTAATTGTAGGAGGTGTCTTGGACGGGATAGGTATAGGATGTTCGTGTGGCCCAACACATACCACAAGAATATAAGGACAGACAGAAATGAAGTCTTCTGTTGGGATGTATAGAAGAAGACGTGAGTTGCAAAAGGTGCGTTCTAATTGAAGTGTTGTTAAGTTTCCCTCTTCATCCCGATGATCTGCAGCTAATAGGTATATTAGTTAGATTATAATACAAGCAAAATAATATAAGAGATACTTACGACAATAAAGCCGCTGAGAGGAACTATTCTCAACTGTCATACAAGGTGCTAAAGGACCAAAACCATAGTCTGAGGCTGCCTCATCAATAGTTTGCATTTCATCCTCATCGTTAAAGAAATAGGCCTCAATGTAAGCTCCACTGAGCTGCCCATTAGACGCTTCATAGTCTATGAAATGCTTTTTGCTGCTTAATGTATTATAGTGTTGGCAACTGAAGAAAATATAGATTAGAATTAATAGAAGATTTAAGCTTAAAGACCAACCATATGAAAGGAGTTCTGTCCTTGTCATGGAGATATAGAAGTCTGCCACGGCACTGTGGTTCTAATTCTCGTCCACGGCGAGCCTCAAGTTGGACTTGCATTCTTGCCTCCCACTCTTCTTCTTCAGCTGCAGAGAGTAAAGTCTCTTCTTGTAAAGGAAAACCACAGCCACGGAGGCGTAAAACATTTAGATAGGCAAGGGTTCTTTGCAAAATAGTACGTGTAGGGCCTCCGGACATTGAACGTACTATTGCATCCCATCTAAGCCGTTCTGTTAATAATTCCCTTGTTGCCTTGGTATGTGAGGCCTTCTTAATAACCACTGGAACAAGAGGACAAATCTTTGACCCTTGACCTAAGACCAACTTAGATGACACCAATACAATAAAATAAGAGAAATAACGTACAAGTCGAATTAATCTTAACACAGTCAACCTTCTCCCCATTGGAATCTTGGAAAAGGTTGATTTTTGCAGGATTTCCCTTCTTGGTTTGTCCTTTGGGTGGTCCTTGAGAATATACGATGCTGCCTACTGGCGAGTTCATGTCTCCTTCCCAATGGAAGAGGTGGCCAATATAGGTTTTATCGTCAGGACTAGTTTCCGGATATTCAAGGTATGAGCCTTTAGGATATTTGTAAAGCTTTGATAGTAAAATGCGCTGAGTGATCTTGACGTTGTATTCAACTTCGGGTTCTGGTAGAATACTAGAAATATTGGCTGGAGGCAAAGAATTTGAAGTACGTTCCAATGGATTAATATTTCTGTTGTCTGGCCTGCTAACTGAAGTCCTAAGATTTCTAAGATTATGCAGAATTTCTGCAAGCTGTCCGCTAACTGTATTTGAGGCTAGGATCGGTCCATTGTCATTGTCAAGCAATGACCGTAACTCTTCCAATTGGGGACGAACGTCCACATTTGGCAAGAACCTCGGCATTTCTTCATCTTCATCCATTATGCACTTAAGTGATAAAAGGTAATTTAGAAGTTAAAAGAAATCTAAGTACAAGATATTGCTATTCAACCAGGTCTTTACTATTTCCCACCCATCGTCACCGGCATCAAGTGCTTGGATACAGGTGTTCATACGGGATTATGATCCCGCTGTACCTGCACCATGTTGAAACGGCGGGCGTGACAGGAAGTGCGGAAGCTATTCTCGCTCCGAGCTGCTCCTCGCATCACCGCTCAACACATGCCCGATCTCGGCTAAAACTCCATACCCATCGACATATGACTCAAATAGTACATCAAAGACAGTAAGAAGTGTCAATATGCTGATAAGAAGAACACGTCAAAAGAAGCCAGGAGAAAATAGATATCATTGTCATTTAGCGATCAGCATACCTTACGACAACTCCATTTCCGCCGGCCGGTGAAACCTAGACCTCTTAAGAGTAGTACGCTCTCACCACTAACTCCGTATCCCCTCATTAGGGATGATTCGCAACGAGATTATCTAGTCGGCTAAGCTCGGCTAAGGCCCCACCACCAATTATATGTGGATAATCTATAGATAATCTAATTGCGAATCGTCCCTATTGCCGTAGTTCGGACCCCTTCAACGAGATCTGTATGTCATGTTCACGTATTCTTAGTCTTCATCAGGCCTTCATCGCCAACTCTGAGAAACTCACCATTACAAATTTATCTCACTATTCGTCTTAGTCTCTCCTTCTGATGATCACGTCACGTAATGCACCCAGGCGAACGAATTAAATATCAATTAGGGTCTTCTCGTAATCTTATTTATCGCAGTTGGTTTTCTCATATTGATTGCTGGAGCGATCAGAATTTCTGTGTAGGAGAGAAGAATTGTAGTGGCCTGAGCTTGAGCTTTGAGAAATTAAGTCCCCCATGAGTCATCGATGAAATATTCGGAGATTAGAAAAGGCATCAATTGCTTCACACAGAACTTGCTGGAAGTATAAGACGTTCCAGCTGCTAAATTAACGGAATATAAGTCGCTAATTGACACTTAGACTCCCCTGGACGCCTCGACCATTGGATGTCTTCAATTAATTACGGATATCCGGATCTATTTTATTTTATTTACAAGATAATAAAGACTACAAGAGAGACCAGAGACCCATGCATGCGTGAGGAATAAAGATACGGAGTATACACTATGGGAAAGTAAGATAAGACGTATTAGATGAGGGAAGGACGGATGTCATGAATGAAAGATCTAGCGGAGACTCGTTGCTCTAACTTCACTTCGAATCGCCAAAGGCCACGCTGGTGCTGTCGCTATTCCATCCATGGACGGCACACGATAATGCTTGTTCCACATTAGCAATCAAGCCATCGACGTCTTCTGTCCCAACACTTAACCGAACAAAGTCGGGTGTGGTACCAAGCGCGAGACGTTCAGCCAGTGGGATGATCTGTAAGTAACATAATGAGATCATGGAGTTAGGCATAGTAAAGAAGAAAGAACAGTCACCCCGTGCGCCATCTTCTCCGGCACTCTGCCAAACTCTCCACACCTCCCAACCTCTCCGCAAGCGTAAAGAGCCTCGTCCGCGTCAGGTACCTCTCAGCAGCTCCACCATCCGCCAGTGCACCAACCCTTCTAATCCTAAACGAGACCATCCGCCGAATGGGAAGTCGCCTTTGCCCTTCTGCGTCTTATCTTCCTTCGCCTCGTCAGCAAGGACCCACTCATCGACGAACTTGTGCGCGTGCAGCGCCAGGATCTTCGCTGCGTTGTTATGGCCGGGATGCTCCGTAAGACCAGAGTAGATAATCTCCTTAACAATCGGATGCGCAAGGAGGAATCGCGCCAGTTTTATCGCACCGTCCGTGTTCCTTCATGCGTAACGATAACGCCTTAGCCCCACGCATCAAACGTGCCAGGCACAGCACCAAGCGCATTCTGCAGAACTGCAGTCGGGTATATAGCGCGTCGATGATTTCCTTACTGCCATCTGCTTGGGCGGTGGAGGCGTTGGGGAGGATGACGGCGCCCATGAAGACGTCGGAGTGGCCGTTGATGTATTTGTGATAGAATGGACGGCGAGGGGCGAGACGTAGAAGGGGGAGAAGAAGGTGGAGTCGATGGCTATTAAGGGGCGGGAGGCGGCGGGGAGGGATTGGATTATAGAGGTTATGTGTGCGGCTGGGGGAGGCGGAGGGTGGTTTTTGTGGGGGTTACGATCTAGATTAGCTGAGGGTAAGTTAATAAGTTAATACAAGGGAATCAAGGAGAGTGTGAAGGATGACGAACCCTTGTGTTGGGTCTAATGCTCGCTAATACTTCGCGCTATCGAAATCGACAAAGGTTGTCTCCAATCTCTGTAACTGGGAAGCCACCTTCGACATATATCTGAACGCTCCTCCATACACATCGTTAATGCTCAACACATGCGTGCCCGTCCCTAGTGGTTGCATAATCGTCGCCGTTGCGCTACCACTCGCGAACCCCAACGCCTTTCCACCATACGTTTCGAGACCTGCAAAATGTGATCCAATGCATCGCAATTCGCGTCCAAGACCAAGGGACGAGACTGTCACAAGACTGAACGAAGCTGCTTGCACGGGCTTTAGAGTCAAGCTTGGCAGCCAGCTGTTCGTGACAGTCACGCGTTGATGCCGCGCTCGGAAGCATGAGACCGATCAGAGGACAGTGCTTCTCCGACTCATCCTCGCTCTCGTCTCCCTTCTTCATCGCTGTATTGCTTGCTGATCTCATTAGGAAGAGCATGTCAAAACGTCATACAAACAACGTCGTTCTGCCCGCGATCAGCCTTGTTTCTCACTCCCAATCAACCCCGTTTGCTCTGCTTGCAGCGTTGATTGTGATTACGTAGACGGGGCATATCTGGATCTCAGCTCGTGGCTTTCTTTGGGATGATACTATGCCATGTCTAGAATTATCCTATTAACCTTGACTTCTTCCGTCTGGCGTGCAGGTCATACTAGTACGAGGTCAGGAGAGACATCAGTGTTATGTATATAGCAATTATCAACTATTGTAAATCTATTTTTCATCTGTCTCTAGGTGAAACTCATCGACATCATCGTTTCTAGAACATCTTGTAAATTTGTCAGTTATTGCAAAGCGCAGTAAGGAAACTGGCTCACCTTACTAGCCTCTGGCTCATTAACGATCGCAGGAGCTCGGAGTCCTGAGTCTGCGGATTTTTTATGGACTTCCCTACTACAAGATCAGGGATAGATGATCCATGAAACAGCCGAGCCATGTCAAAGATGCTAGTGTTCCGTAATGGCAAGTGATGAGGGTTATCCACAGTAACCCCAAGAATGCTGAGGCCAGACAATAGGAGAATGATACTGCAGATCAGGCTGACAATGG
>KN837207.1:32435-62676 GCA_000827215.1 Sphaerobolus stellatus SS14 | reverse complement strand
CATGTCCGAAACGTGGGATTGGTGTTTATTTTAAGAAGCGAACATATGACGTAATGTTCAACGAAGCATGAAAAGGCGCCATCAATTGTTCCGCAGCAGAACACACCTTGCCTTTCAACCACCACCATCTTCTCCCGCACCCCTCTGTACTTGTCGTCGATTCCGTTATATTGATCGTAAGCTCTTGCTCCACCTTGCCCTTGTCAAGGCTGACCGGGTTGGAAAGTTAGCCTTCTTGTCATCTAGATCATACGCTCCTTGTGGACTTCTTGCCTTACGTGAAGTTGGTATACACTGTGAGTGAATTGTCTCGTGTCAAATAGTACGAGGGATTCACATGTCTGATGTACTCTCTTCAAGTTGTCGTCCATATGTATTGTTATAGATCATCGCACGACACATTCAGAAGCAATACTAAGGATTGTTAGGTACGCATCTCTCGCACCCCTGCCTTTCGTCAACCAAGCAAGCTGAGTATCCGTCACGGTATTTTCAATGTCCAATTCATCTTCTAACGATCCGTTTAGGGTTAACGTGACTCCATATGGAATAATTACAGAAGAATTGAGGTCAGATGCTGGAGAGCACAGGCGTTGATGGGGAATGAGATCATCCGGCGATGTCGGTCGTCAGTGGAGCGAGAATGGGGTATCTTGGTTGCCATCGGGTGATGAAGAAGCTGGACAAGGGTGAATATTTTCGTTTATCATGGAGTTAGGATTTTAGCTCTATAAATTCGATGTAAGTACTGGAAATTATTCATCAGCGGGTAGATAAAATAAAAATAGAGATGCACGATGATCAAAAACATGGATGGGAAAAATAAGGTCTCACTTTAAACCATACGGCACTTCACTTCTTTATGTAATGTAATCGTACTAGAGGTGGATTCCAAGCAATTCCAAGAGGCTGGGTGATTTCACAGGAATTCTTTCCCTAACTACGGCCGAAAGACAGTTAATATACCACTTAAATGGAGGAAGGGAACTGGGATTATATGCCCTAATAATATAGAACCATTAATCATACACCCCTTCGTCTAAATCTGGTAGTAATCTCCTACGACCAGTACTTTATTATTTTGCGACATACAGACATTCCTGACTGCCTTATCTGCGCAGTCGTATTTTCATCTAAATGAATTAATATTTGGGGCAAAGCTTCACTTGTGTGTACATATCCTGTAATTGTTGTCATTAGCAGAGGGTGAAGTAATAAAGGAAGACTATCACACACTGTTCAATTTATATCAGCGTAAGGTGACTGGAACTCCACGCAAATCCATCGGATGTATTATAGCTAACTAAAGTTTCAGTTATTACATCCTAATCAATCTGTTTTGCTATCTATCCTCATGTGTCGAGACCGTCTGCTGAGGAGCACGGTTATTTGTAGGTAGGAAGAACAGGGTAGAATTAGGAGTTGGGTTTGGTGCTTCATGATGCGGTGGGTGCGCTTCATTTATAGCATACCTTAGCCTAATCTAATGGTCAGCTGTGGTCCATGAGAGCAGAAAGAAACAGAAATACGTGTTCCACACACCGCGGTCGACACATAAGCAGACTGGCTTTATCTCTCGCTTGTAATTTTTATCCTCTCTGTTCGTAAAAACCATAAGCTTCCACTTCCAGTATCATTCTTTGAGGTAACTTTGCCTTCCTGTGTCCAAAGATGCCGAGTTGACTGCACGAGAAAACACGAGGCGCACGCGCGTACTTCCTGGGGAAATTGTGTTAGGACAAGATATCAAAATAGTAAAGGAAGCAGTTCGCAGAGAAGAGATTCAAAAGACACGCACTGTGGTCTGCGTTTGGATGGCAGAGTAGAAACGGTGGTGCTGCTGGCGATGACGTCGTCAGGTTGCGTAGGTGCGAGATTTAATGATATTCAATGAACGCCAAAATCGAGTTGTACTGTTGATTGAAGGAAACGGAGCTCTTCCGGATGCATAGGGTCACGAGGAAGTTTGAAGCACGAGGGTCCGAGAAATGGAGTTCTGGACGTCTGGTCGATGGTCCGTTCAACGTTGTACCCTAACACTATAATATGAGTTACAAGGTATGTATATATTAGGTTCAAAATTATTACAGCATTATAATAATTGAAGGTCAAAGTTTCGAGGTCAACGTCATTGACAGCGGCCTCATCCACCGTCCTCAAGCTCGCCGTGACCGCCGCTATCCTCTGTCGCAAAAATCAGAATTGTCTGAAGTTGCATTAAGCCTTCAGATTGACACTGCTTGATAAGATGATTAGGTCGAAAAACCTGACACGGTGTTCAGGCAAAGCGGACCATATCAGAGCTGTTCAGGCCATTCCGATCCAATTAAAAATTAAAAATAATAATAATCACGCTAGGAATGTGTATGGCAAAAAGTCTATTAGTATATAAGTAGGGCTAAATATGTATATACTATATTTACTATAAAATAGAAACCAGAAGAACGTGTATTTACCTTATAGCTTCAGTTCCTTATATACAATGGTTAGTACATGATTATATAGAGTGAAGTATACAAGACTCACCATTAGGCAGCAGGCCTGAGAATGCATGGGTGGATGTGGGAAGAGGGAAGAGCTGTGAGGCAAGACCGTACGAGAAGGCCGTTCTTTTATATCTGAGCAGACGCCCCAACGAGTGGAGTACTGAGAGCTAATGAGAATGCGAGTGGGGCCACGCTCCACTTTTTTTACCACGTACATGACATTGTCGATCTCTTCCCGTATTTCTCTCTTCCTCTTACCTTTGAAAATATGAAGCATTCTATCACGCTCAAGAAGCCCGAAACTCGACATACTTATCCCCAGTGTCGAATCCGTGACTGAGGTGAGGGGACCCGAGTCAGAACTCGAGCAGACTAGACGGAGTGATTGAGTCCAAGTCAATCAAATTCTATCCAGTGAGTTGAATACTACGCTTTATTACCAATAGCACGACTGATAAACCTGTTCAGGGAGAATTTAAACCTACCGAACCGCCTACGGCACATTTCTCCGGTATTGTAACTTCGCCTATCAATCTGCTGTTCCTCCAGTTCTTCAATGAATAATCTCACTTTACTAATGTTTCAAGTATGCAGCAAAGAACACGCAGCTGTAGGAACCTCTCATTCGCCTCATGCTCAACCTCATGTACTGTGATACAGGAAGAAATTGAGAATGACAGTGAAGCTATGAAGCCTGTAATTGAAGGATCACTGGAATTTGCAGCTGCCTTTGCAAAGAATTTCTTCCCAAGAATTAAGGCACCTCAAACTGATCACTCTGCCTTCAAGTTCCACCGCAGCTTTGAATACAAGTTCAAGTTAGACAACATTTTTAACAAATTTCTCCCTGCTGCTGATGGACCACAGCAACCTATTCTGGTACACTGACCATCCATCTTTTTCATTAGCAGAAATGACACAATATATATAGTTGAAACCGTATCAATGCTTTATCTTTGCTTGGAAACTGGCAAGAGCACGCAAGATATACTCCGCTGCAGCATAATCTTTTATAACAGCCCCTGTTATGACTACTACGTAGTCATTAATACCAAATACATGTCTTTTGCACATATTTATGGACTATTCTCATGTGAGACTTCATCGAAAACTTGTTGTGACATTGCCCTGATTAATTTTTTTCAAACAAGCTCTTGGAAACTGAAGACAAGATATACCGAACCCATGTCCTTTGCGTGAAGTAATGGATTATTCTCATGTGAAACTCCCTTGAAAACTCATCATGGCATTGACCTCATTGGGAAATTTCAAACAAGAACCCGAAGACGAGATGGGAAGGTTGCAGGATATTTGAGGAGAAGCATTCCGATTTTGTTTTCATTAAATATCTTATTCAAGGTTGCCATATGGTTCCAGCTTTCGAGAAGTCAGGAAATATTTTACTTGAATGATCTTGTGGATGGAAACACCCTTTTGAGGTTTTTCCTCATAGACAGACTGTCACAAACTGAATTATAAGGTTGTTAATATCAATTAAGTATCAAATTTATTTACAGTTCTATTTTTTTTTTTTTTTGATACCACCCTGATATTGGCCTGATTAAAACCTGATATTAGCCTGATCTGGCTCCCTTACCTTCTGATACTGCCTAATCAGTCCGTCAGAGCTTCAGGCCCTGATCAGGAAAAACCGATTTTTGTGACATCCGACATAGCTTTCTGATCCGTTATTTCTGACCATATTCGCCTATTGTTGTTCTTCTGGATTTTGCGGGAGGAAGGAAGACGAGGGGACGGCTGCGAGATGCAGTCATGCATTTCTGGGATGCTCGACAGAGACAAAGTGTCCGTCAAGTGCTGTCATTAGATAGACGGTACCTTTCTCAGAAGGCCACTATCTCTTGTGTGCTTCCGTCAAGACACGGCATGCACAGAAGATGTATTGAGATCAGCTCAAAAATATACATAAAAAGGTTCAATAATGTCCCTATAATGGCCCAACGTCTTTAGAGAGACTGAACTTCCAAATAGTTCCTTGCAACCTCCTGCCCTTCAATTCCGTACTTGAAACTTCAATGCGGTGATACATCAAACCCCGTTTTCGAAATCCTCTTTTAGGAGATCCTCATTATCCTCACTAGTTAAATTATAGTCCCCATCATCAAAGTGGTGTAGGTCCACTGAAAAGTCCTCATGCCCCATCATACCCTGTAGTGTCCTTTGTCCTATGAACCGGTTATCTCTTGTACCACATCCAGGTTGGGTACTAAGGTCTGACAATTCAGATTCACTTTGGTTGAAATTAAACCATTTCCCAACGGTTGCCCTTACAGTCAAGGGATTGTCGGAGGATTCACGGGAGCGGTAAGCAGCTTCACGAAGATCAAGGAATAGGCTTAGTTGTTTATGTCAGATGACGTTCAAGAGAAAAAGATCAATTACGTACTGTGAAGTTATTACAGTGGTTATACTGTCAATAATAGAGTAGAATTAGTGAAAAAAAAGTCGAAACGCTTATTGCAAAAGGAAAGGCATACATGGATGTTAATTGAAGAGTTATGTTCCCAATATAGTCCTGAACAAGAATGGCAGTTGTTATTAGTAACTTCAAAGTGAGTTAATTTATGGAGTTCTTACACCAATCCATGGGAAACTATCAACTCCCAGTCCGTTTTCAAATGTCTTCCGTGTCAAAGTAGTGAGGATCACATTTATGAAATTCACCAAAAAAAGAGACCTGTTGAAGCAATAGTATAATAATAAGTAATTTGTATCAGAATCTAGATAGACATACATGAAATATAGGTTACCCCCCCGAACAAGTACTTTGAGTAAACTACTGCCGGTTCCTTTTGCCCTTGCTTCAAGACCCTTCCTTGACGTGAGGTAAAATATTAATAGATCAAAGATGATTGAAGAGAGGAGTATTGCAAGTAGGCCTTATACACCGTGTAAGAAAGGGAGTGGCTTCTGTGAAATCCATGCAAGTATGGTGTACTCACTGTTGGGATTGATATCCAGCTCATATATTGGTTTGCAGCTGTCAGAAATGGCACTTTTAAGGAGGCCACCGAAACTTATAAGGAACTGAGCTGCATGTCACTATTTTGAATAGAAGATCAGTAGACAAAACTCCTCACAATCGTAGCTCCTATCTGACCCATATAAACCACTCCCACAAGCCATTTAACCCATTTTTCTATTATCCACAGAGCAGTTAGAGTGTGGAAGGAGACAAGTACCATTATCAACATACCTTGACTGTAGATTGCATTCACACGTAAGGCTGGGTTGCAATATTTTTAGTCAAATGAACTTTATATTATACTTATGGAATTGTGAATTACTAAGAATTACTGGGGAAACTCTAAGTGAGTACCAGTGAGAATTAGTGTCACAGTATTTGAACCATACCTCTGGCAGTTACAGTGATTACTGGGGCCAATGCCAACCGAATGGATGGAAGTTTACAATTGGCACTTGAGAATATATAAAGACTTGGAGGAAATGGAGTATCCAATGGTCCAGGTGAAAGACTATAATCTTCAGAAAGTGCACATGATGATTTAGTATTTTCAGATAATGACTTACATTTCAATAGTGGAATTGGGGACATCAAATGCAATTGTCAAGAGAATAAGAGGAAAATATCGCAGAACTAGGAAAGCATAGAATGGTAAAGACTTCGCTTGTTTCCAGACATACACCCTCTCTCGCTGAATGCAATGTGAGAATGAGAATAGCATTGGCATTGGAAAGCTTCACCTCAAAAGTGGTTAAGTAATCGTATGTCAACAGTGACAATGCTACACTGGTGAAATATTTGTAAATCTGACTGAAAGGTGTGATAAAACACTCAGCAAAATATCCTGTTAATAAATTGCCAGATGCGAACCTACATACGAAATAATGTATTCAACACTCCATGCAATGAATTGTCCCAGATGTCAGTGTCTGACATGACCCAAAGAGGCTAAAAGCAAGGCTAAGCACTTGGAGATGAAGTTATAACTTGGGGATGAAGCTATAACGGAGGTCCTCGGATTACCGTAATACCCGTTAATTCTAGCTCGCCATTAAAAGAGAACGAGGACTGAGCAGCTATTTCATCAAAGATATGATTTATAAATTTTACTACACGAAGTGATTAGGTTTAGTTTTGCATTCATACAAATTAGATCTCCCATCTCAGCTAATCCTACTGATGTGCTCACCCCAACACCAGCCACCATCATCTTCCCTGTCGAGAGCGGTAACTATGCAGAAGATGGGTTCCGATCGGCTCCGGAAGCCAAATCCTGCCACAGTTGAGCTCAAAAGACATCTGAAATCCCAATTGCACTGCCATAGAACTCGCGCTCCACAGGCAGGGTATATACAAGAATAGTCCATCAGTAACGGGCGTTTCGTCTGGAGTGATCCGGGACGACCTCATAGTAAATTTGGACGGCCTAGACAGCACCATCACTGATGCCTGGAGTGGGAGTGCCCGTGCAAGCGGAATATGCTTGATGCCCAAATATAATGAGATTTAATATCGTGCCAGAATATGATCACATTAATGAATGATTGACAGGAGTGTCCTTGACTCAGTAGTTACATTGCTATCAGAATTCTTAAAATTGTTATTAGTTTATAGTTCAAACCTTTATGAGATGCTTTAAACACAAAGAATATTCTCAACCCTAATCCTAACCCTAGCCCTGACCCTAACACTCTAACTCCTAACAGCGAAAATATATAATAGTCGAAATCTTTACCTGAAAGGGGCTTCGCCATCCTAAGTCGCGTTTCCCATGATCTCGCCCAATTGCACGGCCAAGGCGCACTTCCACTCCCACTATTTTCGTCTCGACCCCCACAGGCTGGCTTCACTGCGCATCAGATATTTCCCGCCTTACGAGCCACGGAGTGAACACGGACCAATTCAAGGTCATCGCTTTCACGCGTTTTCAATACTTCGTAACGGCACGGTGTTTTTTGACTTGCGGATCTGTTTTGTCCCAGCCAAAAATTGATTTGCGCTGTTGTTGGGCTGAACAAAATTTGCGTTGATTTGCCTCCGTGCGGTCATTGATTTGTCCTTGATTTACCTTGATTTGGGAGTTGATTTTTACCCTCCATCCACACATTCACACAAGGCTCTTACCATTGCATCAACAGTTTATAAGTCTTAATGATGCATCTAATGTTCCATACTGTTTTATACTTTGTAATCAGATTGTACTATGTGTCTGACTTGAGGTGGCCTTGAAGGTTAGCCGAGGATGACTAATTGATTCACATACCGGATTCTAGTCAACGGAGTCAATGTAAATAGGAAATAAATAGATAGAGTGTAATCCAGGTGCTGAAGCCCCATTTTTATCATCTAGAAAATATGTGTTAACCTTTCCTGAGGCCTACACCATCTTAACTCAAATGAATTACCCATATATGACTCCCTAATTCCTAAAATCTGGTTTGCGCAGCCCCCAGACCCCGCCGTTTTTTTAATTCATTGAAAGTAGGAAGTAGTCATATATCCTACTCTAACCCTAAAAGTCTAATTCCTAAATTCTGGGGCTTACGCCACCCCCAGACCCCGGCGATGTTTCTCTTAGACTCGTTTACATAAAAAGAAAGGAAAAAAGGAAGATATACTACCCCAATCCCTAACCTAACGACAGTCCCTTACTAAGACTCTAACTCATAAATCCTAGGGGCTTGCGCTGACCCCAGACCTCAGTGTTTCTTTTTCGTAGGATGAGTAAATAAATAACATCGCCACAATTCAAACTCAAGATCTTAGATGCTTCCTGATCCAAAATTACATATCACAGCCACTACATCAATCAGAATGTGTTGATCAATCTTAAACATGGCATTTGATAACAATAATTTTGGTTGCGAATATTAGGCACACAATTCAGTTTCAATTCAGTTGACCCTGAATGGAGCCAAGATTTATCGCTATCAAATACACTCTAGTAAGAAGTGTCAATATGCTGATAAGAAGAACACGTCAAAAGAGGCAGGAGAAAATAGATATCATTGTCATTTAGCGATCAGCATACCTGACGACACCTCCATTCCGCCGGCCGGAGAAACTTAAGTTAGACTATGCCGAGCGACGGACTGGAGTCAAGACCTCTTAAGAGTAGTACGCTCTCACCACTAACTCCTCATTAGGAATGATTCGCAACGAGATTATCTAGTCGGCTAAGCTCGGCTAAGGCCCCACCACCAATTATATGTGGAGAATCTATAGATAATCTAATTGCGAGTCGTCTACGGAGCCCGACGGGCGCCAGCTTAATTCAATGGGTATTCGCTTTTGATCAATGGGTAATGGCTTTTGATCAATGGGTATTGGGTTTTCGAAAATGGGTTTTTTGAAAGTTTTACTTTGAGATTGGAGCTATGTACAGTGAGCGAGCGTCACCAGGTTAAAACCCTGTTCCTACGACCATAATCTATGATTTCAATTTCAATTCCCAATTCTGAGCAAACTCTGACCTTGTGTTCCGTCCGGAGTAGACCCCGCTGTAGCTATTATATCCGTAATATATCCTTATAAAAGCTTTCTACCTAGATATTGTGGAGTTTTATGACTTGTATATAGAGAGTAGAAAGAGAAATGGCTAGAGGGGAGGAGAGTTGCATCATAACCGGCATATATCTCGCAAATGATCTACAACCAGTTTCTCTCGCTTATCAATAGCCCAACCTCGTTGATATTCACAAGGGTTCTTTTTAATTTTAGGAACTCTCGAAATGATTTATTTGTTTTCTTCAAGGAAAGCGCCAGGTGACCTTTCAGGCAAGTCCATCATTCGCGTATCAAGTGTGACAAGCTGGTCAGTACTGATCTCCTGTGGAGTCAGAACTGATCCCAGGCACAATCAAAACTGAACCAGTCAAAAAATTTGGTTTCGAATATGCTCTAATATCTATGCTATTCCTCCCTGAGGACCTTGATGCAGCTTACTATATGCATATACAAGCCCATTATGGAAAATAGAAGTCATATACACACTGTAATAAATGATACAATTGTCATTCTTAGGTATCATGAGGCTCAAGGAAATGGAATTTGAACTTGAGAACAGAGAACTACGGATCAGGTTTATGGATCTGGGATGTGGGAACAGTATTTTAACCTGGCGACGCTCGCCCACTGTATACAACTCCTGACATACCTCCAATCTCAAAGCAAAACTTTCAAAAAACCCATTATCAATGACCAAAACCCATTTTCGAAAACCCAATACCCATTGATCAAAACCCAATACTCATTGAATTAAGCTGGTGCCCGTCGGGCTCCGTAGTCGTCCCTATTGCCGTAGTTCGGACCGCTTCAACGAGATCTGTATGTCATGTTCACGTATTCTTAGTCTTCATCAGGCCTTCATCACCAACTCTGAGAAACTCACCATTACAAATTTATCTCACAATTCGTCTTAGTCTCTCCTCCTGATGATCACGTCACGTAATACACTCAGGCGAACGAACTAAATATCAATTAGGGTCTTCTCGTAATGTTATTTATCGCAGTTGGTTTTCTCGTATTGATTGCTGGAGCGATCAGAATTTCTGTGTAGGCGAGAAGAATAGTAGCGGCCTGAGCTTGAGCTTCGAGCAATTAAGTCACCCATGAGCCATCGATGAAATATTCGGGGATTAGATAAGACATCAATTGCTTCACACAGAACTTCCTGGAAGTAATAGACGTTTCAGCTGGTATATTAACGGAATGAGTCGCTAATTGATACTTAGACCCCCCTGGACGCTTCGACCTTTGGATGTCTTCAATTAATTACAGATATCCGCATCTATTCTATTTTATTTACAAGATAATAAAGACTACAATAGAGACAAGAGACCCAAGCATGCGTGAAATATAAAGTTACGAAGTATACACTATGGGAAAGTAAGATAAGGCATATTAGATGAAGTAAGGACGGATGTCATGAATGAAAGATCTAGCGGATAATCGTTGCTCTAATCCGAACCGCTGGAGGCAACGCTGGTGCTGGCGCTCTCCCATCCCTCGACCGCCCAAGACAACGCATGCTTCACATCAGCAATTAAGCCGTCGACATCTTCGACACCGACACTCAGGCGAACAAGGTCGGGCGTGATACCCAGCGCGAAACGTTCAGCGGGTGGGATGCTCTGCAGGTAACATATGATGAGCTCATTAAGTTCGTCATAATAACGAAGAAAGCCTATCCCATGCGTTATCTTCTCCGGCAATTCCGCCAAACTCTCTACACCTCCCAAACTCTCCGCAAGCGTATAGAGCCTCGTCTGCGTCAAGAACCTCTCAGCAGCTCCATTACCCAACAATCCACCAGCCCTTCCAATCTTAAACGAGACCATCCCGCGGAATCAGAAGCCGCCTTTGCCTTTCCGCTCGTTCCCTTCCTTCGCCTCGTCAGCAAGGACCCACTCATCGAGGAACTTGTGCGCGCGCGTGGAGCCAGGATCTTCGCTGCTTTGTTATGACCTGGATGCTCCGCAAGACCGGGCTAGATAACCTCCTTAACAATTGGATGCGCAAGGAGGAATCGCGCCAGTTTTATCGCTCCGTCCGTGTTCCTTCATGCGTAACGATAACGTTTTAACCCCACACAGCGCAAGCCACGCATCAAACGCACAAGACACAGCACCATGCGCATTCTGCAGAACTACAGTCAGGTATATAGCGCGTCGATGGTTTTCTTATTGCCATTTGCGTGGGCAGTGGAGGCGTTGGGGAGGATGACGGCGCCCATGAGGACGTCGGAGTGTCCGTTGAGGTGTTTTTGTGATGGAGTGGACGGCAAGGACGGCGAAGATGGGCGCGGCGGGGGACGAGACGTGGAAGGGGGAGAGGAAGGTGGAGTCGATGGCTATTAAGGGGCGGGAGGCGGCGGGGAGGGATTGGATTAGGGAGGTTATGTGTGCGATTGGGGGAGACAGAGGATGGGATTTGTGAGGGTTACGATCTAGATCAGCTGAGGATAAGTTAATACAAGGGAATAAACGGGAATGTGAAGGAAGACGAACCCTTGTGTTGGGTCTAAAGCTCGCTGACACTTCCTCACTGGTCGCGCTATCGAAATCGACAAAGGTTGTGTCCAATCGCTGTAACTGGGAAGTCACCTTCGACATATATCTGAAGGTTCCTCCGTATGCGCGCCCGTCCCTAGTGCTTGCATAATCGTCGCCGTTGCGCTACCACTCGCGAACCCTAACGCCTTTCCACCATACGTTTCGAGACCTGCAAAATGTGATCCAATGCATCGCGATGCGCGTTCAAAGCGAGATACTCGAGGCAAGAAGGGACGAGACTGTCACAAGAGTGGACATAGCTGCTTGCGCGGGCTTTAGAATCGAGCTTGGCAGCAGCAATTCGTGACAGTCACGCGTTCATGCCGCGCGCGGAAGCATGAGACCGATCGGAGGACATGTGTAACTCCAACCACTGCCCACGAAACAAGACCATCTCCATTCCCTAACCACGGATTCGACAGGTATTGACAAATTTTGCCATCTTCGCAGCATATCGAACCGGGTTGCATTATTATACAGTAAGACCATGAAAGTTATTACCCTTCCAGGATCGCTGACAGGCTTTCCTTCGCTCCCACCCAGCTCTATCTTGAGCACTTCTCTCATTTTCGACTCCAAGTTCTCATTGTCTCAAGAGCCGTCTATCGTCAATGGCGCAACATTGTCCCTACGGCGGATATTCATCCTGCTCGCCGTCTCCTGTTAGACCCTTACTTTAAATTGATAGAAGACGAATACTTCCATCGCACTCGCCCATGGGTTCTCGACAATCTTCGAGATTTCGATCGCGAGGTATATGTGGCTGCCCTCCTTCAACAAGGCTCAATCTTTCTGAGTTCAGGTTATGGGGTCTGGAATGGCCAGCCAAAGCCGTGATTATTGGAGTATGGCCTGGTTTACCTGACGAGGTGGTTTATGATCCTTTGATCTGTAAAAGGAGCGAAGAAACATATGGGGGATTATTCCTCCCCAGCTTTCGTTCATTGTGTTCATGCCGAAGAAGCGATGTATCTCTGCCATATGCCTCTGGGTCGGGTATCCCCCCGATGCAGTTTGGCTTATTCCCGATGAAGAATCCGGTCTGCACGGAAACATCATTACGTGCTCAACTCGATGAGATCTGTATAGAGCAGATATGAACGAGTTGGACGGTATCGACGATGATCACTCGGATTTTTTTACAGTGGTTGTCGTTTATGTGAATGTCTTATAGGACAATGTTCAGCTTCCATGACACAGGTACTATGCACTTCGGACTTTCAGTCGGGTGCAACGAGGACCTGAACGCAAGTCAGATGATATGTTTGCTGCTTTTGACATACCTGCTCCTCCGTGGCATCTGAAGGATACCTGCCTTATGACACATTATTGCAAGAAGGTCTTGTCCTAATTTGATCTTACAGATTGTGCTGATTTTTTCTTTCTTTCTTCTTTTCTTCCTTTTATAGCGTTAGGTGCTTCGGACTCAGAACCTGAGTGGAATTGAAGTGGATGATAACTTCTGAGATTCGACTAGACACTCCGTTGGCATGTCCGTAAATCTTCTCACCGACGGTACATCCAAAAGAGTTAACAAATTATATTGCAAAACTATAGCATCTTTATTATAGCTGTAATGCTCCGTGCATAAGCAGAAATGCCTATTCACGATTTAACAACGTGGTAGTGACTCCCTGACCCTCGTCAAACAAGCACGTTGAATCTCCGTGTCTCCAACATTCCCAAGTCCTCTCCTAACGATCTTATCATGACTTCATATGGAAGGATTATCGAAGAAGAATTGACTCGGAGGTCAAATGCGGGAAAGCACAGGCGTTGATGGGGATCGTCCGGCGGTGTCGCTCGTCAGTGGAACGAGAATGAACTCGGAGGCGTTGTTGCATTGGGTAAAGACTTCCGATGCCACAACCGGAAAAGCACCGTGATGAGGAAGCTGGACAAGGGTGGATACTTTCGTCTCATATTGCCGTTTGCTTCGGCGGTTGAGGCGTTGGGGAGGATGACGGCGCCCATGAGGACGTCGGAGTGTCTGTTGATATATTTTGTGATGGAGTGGATAGCGAGATCCGCGGAGATGGGCGCGGCGAGAGGTGAAATGTAGAAGAGGGAGACGAAGGTCGAGTCGATTACTATTAAGGGGCGGGAGGTGGCGGGGAGAGAGTAGATTAGGGAGGTTATGTGTGCGATTGGGGAAAGGCGGAGGCTGGTGTTTGTGGGGGTTTCGATCCAGATTAGCTAAGACGAAGTTAATACAAGGGGTAAAGGATAATTTGAGGGTGGGACGTACCTTGGTGTTGGGTCTGATGCTCGCTAATGCTTTCCCATCGTTGCGCTATTGAAATCAACAAAGATCATCTCTAGGTCCTGTAACTGAAAAGCCGCCTTTAAAAAGTATACGAACGTTCCTCCGTATCCGTCGTTAATGCTCAACACATGTGCACCCCTTCCTAGTGCTTGTAGAGAATCGTCGCCGTCGTCGCATTACCACTCGAAAACGCAGACACATTTTCACCCGTGGTTTCGAGACCTGAAATCATCCGCTCCAAAACATCGTGATTCGATCTCAGAGAGCTCATCCAGATGCATGGAGTCGAGAGGGAGTCAAAGCACGAGGGTCCGAGCAATGAGATCCTGGACGTCTGGTCGGTGGACCGTGGTTGCAGTCTAACAACATAAATATGAGCTACAAGGCATGCATTAGGCTCAAAAAACTTACAGCATCAAGTGGAAGTCGCAGTTCCGACTCAACATCACTAGCAGCGGCTTCATCCACAGTCTTCAAGTTCGCCCACTGTCTTTGCATCCCTTCGCCATCTTGCTGATCCATCATTATTTCAGACCATCGCCGGTTAGTGATCTTTTTGATGAGCACTGATTATTAGGAAACAAAAAGCGACTTGAGGACGGAGGAGACAGCTGAGGGATGCAGTCATAGATTTTGAGATGCTCGACGGAGGTAAATTCTGGAGCGTGCTCTCTCCACGGTCAGATTTACCCCACACATTCCCACGATTCGGTTAACAAATGTGCGCACGGTTTCTAGAGCTGCACCCACAGCTGGTTCATTAGAATTTGGGTGTTCGCAGGCGAGCATGAACTAAAACGCGTGTAAATATTACGACGAATTTCAGGTTATCCACTCCTTTTAATTTCTAACAATTTCGTTCGATTTTTTCCGTGGCTATTCCCACAGATTCTGGCATTGCCTGGCATCAGCGCAGTCATCCATCCGTCCATCCACGTTATTCAGAACGTCCAGATATATGGGTATGTACTCTATTCGTCATAAGCAGTATATATTAACTCGTATTTTACTCGGTTCGGATGGGCCCCGGCCCCCGGGTGCTGACACGGCCGATCTGCGACACTGCGTCAACATTGCGTAGGTAGATGAACGATGAGCTGACGATGGTGAATTTCATTATCATTTATTATAATTCGAGTTTAAATCTCATTTACACAGGGCGAGCCCGAGGAGTCGCCCAGCATCAGTTTCTGCCTCCACATCGACGAGGCCGCGTCAACCTCTCTCTCCCTTTTTCTCCCACCGCTGCGCCTGTCCTCGGGTTCGAGGTGGAGCCGAGGGCGTGCTATTGGCAGCCACCAGAAGGCTCCCCCTCGTAGGATCACCCGGGGCAGATATTTAAAGGGGGGAGAGGCTGATCCGCTGTTTTTTCCTGCCGCTTCCAAACCCTCCGCGCTAGGTACGCTGCTCCTCCGCATCAGAGGTCCCTGCTTGCTAACAGACTCGCAAGTCTATTTTTTCGCTTTCCCTCCTGCCGCTCCTGATTAGAAAATTTCTTTTATGTCTATCAAAATTTACCTACAATTACCCGCTGCTATGTATCTGTTAAAATCGTTCTTTCCCCCTCACTGTATCTCAAGCATTTGTATCTCAATTTCGAAGCTCATCACAAATAGAGTCCTGGTTCGTGTGGCACTTGGCGCCGAGTTGGCAACTCCTAATGTCCTTCTGCGTGAACTTGGGTTCGATCATATAGGTCCAATTCTTTCGCAGAGCTCTAATATCCGTCGTGCAAAAGAAGTGGAGTGGTGGGTGACTCGACAGTCTTACGTATACGTTCTACTTTGAATTTCTAATATACTAATTTCTAAATCCGTGTTTATAGTTGGTATTTTCATGTCTGTGAAGTTTGGATTCTGGAAAAGCTAAACCCGGCAGAGACCCCAATAAACTACATTGGATTGGTAGTGATAGCGTGGCAGGCATCATGAGCAACTTTATTCTTTTTTTTTGTCCACCTTCGTATTCCGTCTCATTCTATTTACCAGATCAGTTCAATTCCTCTCAAATCAATACAATTTTCTTAATGCCATACACAACGTCGCAATGTCTGCATTTCATACTGCGCAGTGCGAGCATAGACATCGGTGAGTATATTACCATTCTCATATAGCCCTTTAACCGAATGTCCGACAGATGATCATGAAGAGACTGAGCTGCACAAGGAGTGCATTTCTCAGTCATATATTTGAGGATCAGCAGTAAGGAGTGTTGATAGAACTATTCAAATTTCCTTTTGCGTAATTCTGTATCTCACGTGAAGCAGCGATCAGTGTCCAGGCCGGTCAACTTTCTTCGGAAAGGGCCACCGCAAGTGGAGTTGTCCATTCGTTGACCGCCTTCGCCTCAAACGTGATATTCTTGGCAAAATTTGACAAGAGAAATACCCCAGACACCGGAATTGAAGATATGAATCATACATATATATACTTCGATTTTTAGCTGGTCAGGCTAGTGATTCGACAGGAGTATATTCTTTTTACAACAATATTGAGCTCAAAAGTCAGTCAATGCAATATATGCATCTAATCCACTCTCAATTATGTGAAGATGGCGGGTCATGTTGAGGGCAGTAAACTAGGCATGTCATGGTACAAGGTGTCATGGTCATACCGCCATACTGAAGTTGGCTGTTGTAGGGATTGGGGTCCCAAAGCAAACGGTAGATATTTTCATTACAAGTCTAATTTGACTTGGGACGTGGTAGATGAGTTCTGAGAGATGGAGGCTGAGGTGAATATGCCTGCCAGGAGGAAGAGCTCATTCTCCTTGTTGGCAGAGCTTGCAATTGACGGTACAACAATTGGAGTTCGGATACCACATTGAGAGATATGTAGGTTCCACTTCTTGCCGCCTAAAGGTTGCCTCTTCTGTGCCTGCAGTGCCTCGATTTTCTCAGCTGTTTCTTTTTGAGCTTCGTTTTCGCTAGCTCCGCTTCCAACTCCTTTAAAGCTAAGCTTCACAGCCATCGTGAGTTTTATCTGCTCTTCTCACGCAGAGCTGGTTTCCGTTTGAATTGAAGTGGTATATTAATCTGTTGCGGTGATTCTTGAGGACAGTGTGACTGCATCACGAGTGGTAGGGGGCGCAATGATGGTGGCGGGATTGTAATTAGAGATTTAATATAGTTAATAAATTGGTTATTTTTAATTGTCTTAAATATATGGGCACTATGCTCGAACTACTTTAGTGATATACACAGGATATGCATTGAGACCAGTTCAAACTATACATGGAAAGGTTCTATAGTGCCCCAAAGGATCTGCAGAAACTGAGCTTCGAAAGAACTCCCTACGGCTTCCTGCATCTGCTCCTCAATTCCCTACTTGAAACTTCAGTGCCACGGTACATAAAACGTCGACTTCAAACTCCTCTTTTAGAAAGCTTCTGAATCCTCCATCATTGAATTATAGTCGGTATCGTCAAAGTGTTGCAGGTCCGCTGCAAAGTCCTCATACCCCATTATACCCTGGAGTGTCTTTAGGCCTATGAACCGGTGCTCTCTTGTGTGGCAGACAGGGTGAATATTAGCACCGGAAGGGTCTGATTGTCCAGATTCGTTGAAATTAAACCATTCTCCAATGGTTGCCGTTATAGCCGAGGGATTGTTATAGGATTGACAGGAGCGGTAAGCAGCTTCACGAAGATTGAGGAATAGGCTGAGTTGGTTAGATCAGGTGCAGTTCATGAGAATAAACTCAATTGCTTACTGCGAAACTATTACAGAGGTTATGCTGCCAATAGTAGAGCAGAGTTAGTGAAAAAAATATGGAAATGTTTATTGGAAAGAAAAGGCATACACAGATGTTAATTGAACATTGATGTTCCCAATAAAATCCTGAAAATAATGACAGTTGTTATTAGTACTTCAAGGTGAGTTAATTTATGGGTTTCTTGGTTTCTTACACCAATATATGGAAAAAACACAAAAAATCCCCCAAAGCCATCCTCTGTCTTCACTGTCAAAGTAATGAGGATCACATTTGTGAAATTCACCAGAGAAAGAGCACTGTTAAAACAATAGTGTAGTAATAAATAATTTACATCAGAATCCAGGTAAACTTACATGAAATATAGGCTACCCCCCCAAACAAGTACCTGCAGTAAAGTGCTGCCAGTTCTTTTTGCCCTTGCTTCAAGACCCTTCCTTAATGTGAGGTAAAATATTACTAGGTCAAAGCTGATTGAAGAGAGGAATAATGGAAGTAGGTCTTATATATGGTGTAAGAAAGGAAGTGTCTTCTTTGAAATCCATGCAACTATGGTGTACTCACTGTTGGGATTATTCAGCATCAACTCATCTTCCGGTTGGCAGGAATCAGGAACAGAATTGTCAACCGTGTTGTTGTTACCATTATATACAGAAAGTGTGCTGTCTTTATATATAGAGTACTGAACCGGATGTCATCATTTTGAATAGAAATTCAATAGGCAAAACTCCTCACAATCGAGGCTCCTATCTGACTCACATAGCCCATTATCACAAGCCATCTAGCCCATTTTTCTATTATGCACAGAACAATTAAATTGTGAAAGGAGACAAAGTACAATTATCAGTATACCTTTGCTGCCAGTGTAGATTGCATTTACACGTAAGACTGGGTTACAGTATATTAGTTAAACGGACTTTATATTATACTCATGAATTGTGAATTACTAAGAATTACTGGAGAAACTGTAAGTGAGTACCAGTGAAAATCAGTGTTACAATATTTGAACTATACCTCCGGAGGTTGCAGTGATTACCGGGGCCAAGGCTAACCGAATGATTGGAAGTCTACAACCAAGGATCCTCATCCCAAGACTACTGCCCGGACTCCGTTGTATAACTGTAAGACTATAACCTTCAGAAAGAGAATATGATGATTGTATGTTCATACCAGGAACAGAGGGGACATCAAATGCAATTATCAAGACAATAAGAGGAAAATATCGCAAGACCAGGAAAATGTAGAATGGCAAAGACTTCGCTTGTTTCCAGACATACACCCTCTCTTGCTGAATGCAATCTGAGAATGGGAATAACATTGAAATCAGAATGCTTCACCTCAAAAGTAATCAAGTAATTGTATGTCAACAGTGTCAATGCTACACAGGTGAAATATCTGTAAATCTGACTGAAAGGTGTGATAAGACACTCAGTGAACTATCCTGCTAATATATTGTCAGATGAGAACATACATATGAAATAATTGATTCGCCGCTAGATACACTCTATCATCCACGAGGGCAAAAACATCTTCTGCCATGACCCAAAGAGGATAAAAGCAAGGTTACTGACTTGGAGATGAAGTTATAATGGAGGTCCTGAGATTACCATTATACCCTTTAATTGCAGCTGGTCATTAAAAGGGATTGAGAACTGAGCTGCTATTTCATCAAAGATATCCTTTATAAATTCAACTACACCAAGTGATTAGTTTTAGTCTTCCATTCAGATGAAATGAGATCTCCCATATCAACTATAATTTTAATGATGCGCTCACCTCAGCACCTGCCACCACAATCTTCCCTATCGGAAGCCGTAAATATTTATACAAGAAATGGGTTCCGATTGGTTCCGGAAGCCAAATCCTGCCGCCGTTGAGCTCAAAAGGCATTTGGAATCCCAACTGCACTGCCATAGAACTCGCGCTGAACAGGCTGGCTCCACTGCACATCAGATATTTCCGGTCTTACTATCCACCGCGCGAACACGGACCAATTCCTGGTCATCGCTCTCACACGTATGCTATACTTAGTAACAGAATAGAAAGTGCGGGTGTACCAGCCGCCGGGGAATTCCGACGCCAGCTCGACACAGTAATGCTCCTTGAAACATAAATTATTAATGAAATAAACTAAGCATACGGAAACTGCACTTCATCGTCTATAACCCAAGTATTAGCTAGACCAATGCACGTCCCACAGTGAACCTGAATTGGCTGGATCCAGACTCGGACGCGAAGTGAGAAGTTAATTATAGGTAGAAATAAAAGGTACCTCAAAGGCAGCAAGAAGTCTCAGTAAGAATAGATATCATTGTCATTTATCAACCAACATATCATATAACAACTTCCCCGGTGTAACCTAAGTTAGACTGTGCCGAGTGACTGACTGGAGTCCAGACCTCTTGCGAGTTGTAAGCTCACCGTGACTCACTTCGTATCCCCTCATTGCCGTAGCACGGATCCCTTCAAGAAGATCTTTATGTCATATTCACGTATTCTTAGTCTTCATTAAGTCATCATCACCGACTCTCAGATTCTCACCATTACTTTATCTCACTACTCGTCTTAGTCGCTCCTTTGCTCCTGATGATCACGTCACGTAACGCACTCAGGCGAACAAATTAAATATCAATTAGAGTCTTCTCATAATACTATTTATCGCCGCTGGTTTTCTCATATTGATTGCTGGAGCCATCAGAATTTCTGTGTAGGTGAGAAGAATAGTTGTGGCCTGAACTTGAACTTCGAGAAATTAAGTCGCCCATGAGCGATCGATGAAATATTCGGAGATTAGAAAAGGCATCAATTGCCCCACACAGAACTTGCTGGAAGTATAAGACGTTCCGGCTGCTAAATTAACGGAATATATGTCGCTAATTGATACTTAGACTCCCCTGGACGCCTCGACCTTTGGATGTTTTCAATTAATTACAGATATCCGGATCTATTTTATTTACAAGACAATAAAGACTACAATAGAGATTAGAGACCGAAGCATGTGTGAAGAATAAAGATACGGAGTATACACTATAGGAAAGTAAGATAAGACGTATTAGATGAGGCAAGGACGGATGGTATGAATGAAAGAACTAGCGGAGACTCGTTGCTCTAACTTCACTCTGAATCGGCGGAGGCCACGCTGGTACTGACGCTGTTCCATCCATTGATGGCCCACGATAATGCTTGTTCCACAGTCACCGACGTCTTCTACGCCAACACTTAGCCGAATAAGGTCGGGTGTGATACCGAGCGCGAGACGTCCAGCCGGTGGTGTGCTCTGTACGTAACAAATAATGAGCTCATGGAATTCGGCATAGTAAAGAAGAAAGAACACTCACCTCGTTCGTCATCTTCTATGGCAACACCGGCAAACTCTCGACACCTTCCAAACTCTCCGCACGCGTAAATAGCCTCGTCCTCATCAAGAACCGCTCAGCAGCTCCATCATCCGCCAGTTCCACAACGCTTCCGATCCCAAACGAGACCATCCCGCCGAATGGGAAATCGCCTTTGCCCCTCCGCTCGTCCCCTCCCTTCGCCTCGTCAGCCAGGACCCACTCATTGACGAACTTGCGCGTGCGGCGCCAGGCTCTTGACTGCGTTGTTATGGCCAGGATCCTCCGTGAAACCGGCCTAGATAATCTCCTTAACAAGCGGGTGCACTGCGAAGGAGGAATCACGCCGGCTTTATCGCGCTCCGCCCGTGTTCCTTCATGCGTAACGACGTCTTCGCCCCACGTAGCGCAAGCCATGCATCAAAAGCGCCAGGTACCGCACATGCGCATTCTGCAGGAACTGCAGGCGAGTGTATAGCGCGTCGATGGTGTCTTTGTTGCCCTTTGCTTCAGGATGGAGGCATTGGGGAGGATGACGGCGCCCATGAGGACATCGGAGTGGCCGTTGATGTGTTTTTGTGATGGAGTGGACGGCGAGGTCGGCGGAGCGAGACGTGGAAGGGGGAGAGGAAGGTGGAGTCGATTGCTATTAAAGGGCGACGAGGACGACAAGCGGAACGAGACACGGAACCAAATCAGTTCGTGCCAGTCACGCGTTCATGCCGTGCTCCGAACGTGAGACCAATCGGAGGCGTGCGTAACTCCAACCACTGCTCACGAAAGTTGCCGCCAAGCCCAAGCCAAGTCCATCTTCGTTGCCTAGGTACTGACGATCTTGGCAATCTCCGCAGTACACACAACGAGATTGCATCACTATATCGTAAGACTTTGAAAATTATCACCCCTCCAGGACAGCTGATAAGCTTCCCTTTGCTTCCCACCGAGCTCCATCTTGGACTCTTCTCTCATTTTCCACTCAAAGCTCTCATTGTCTCAAGAGCCATCTGTCATCAATGGCGCAAGCTTGTCCCTGCAGCGGACATCTCTCCTGCTTGCCATCTCCTATTGTAATTTTGCCTTGGACTGATAGAAGGCAAATCTTTCCATCAGACTCGCCCATGGGTTCTCGATAATTTTCGAGATTGCGATTGTGAGTCGTATGTAGCTGCCCTCGTTCAACAATGCGCAAATTTTTTCGAGGAGTTAATCTCTGGGTTCTGGAATGGCCAGCAAAAGCCGCAACTGCTGGCATTTGGTCTGGGTTAACCGACGACGTGGTAGAGGGCCATTTCAACGGTATGGTGACTGGAAGAAACGTATTAGTGATCACTCCTCCACCGCTTTCATCCATTGTGTTCGTGTCAAAGAAACGATGCTGACAACGAGCCTGATCTTCATGGGAAAGTGAAAGTTCTCTACCCGAGGAGATCTGTATGGTGTCAAGAGAGTAGAGGACGGTATCGAGGAGGAATTTTGTGGCGTGGTTGGGGACGATGTGGGTGTTGTTCTCCCAATGTTTTAAGACGATTGAAAAACGTCTCGTGTCGCTCAAGCCGTTGCTACAACCGACTAGGAACCCGACGTATGATACATACCTGCCACTCCCTGTCGTCTCACGGATACCACGCCCTATGACACATTGTTGCAAGAAGGTTCAGTCCTTATTTGATATCTCGGACCATGCTATTTTTTTCATAGCTTTAGATGCTGAGTTGAACTCAGATTAATATTTGACGATAATATGATTCACTGTATGCCATCTCACTATTAATATGCAATTATAACCACTATTAATAAATCGGATTGCAGTTTCTCATTCGGAGCTATTGTATGAATGGTAACTAATTTAACTTTTCTATGAAGGAGAATCTCAATATCAATGAAATGTACATAAGTAGTCTCTTGTCTCCGCACGGGACAAGAGATAAAAACTTGCCGGGGGCCTCTTGTTCCGAACCACCATGACCGAGCTGCGCTGAGCCGCTCATGGTGGAACAGAGGTAGCCTGGCACCTCCGCAAACTGCTGTTTTCGAACAGCAGTACGAGCTGCTAGCTAGTGACGATGTCAGCCCCCCATAAACTCTAGTTATATAGAGATCATCAGCAAGAATTGGAGGTCAACGACCTCAACCCCCACCGCACTACCCAAACTGCTCGACCTACTCAGGCACACTGCACGTGTCACCTGATAAGCCAGCGCCTGATCGCCCCAACGTGACTATCCCTCCGAGCCCGCAACCACACGCTACCCGCGCGACCCTACCAACACAAACGCAAATAGCCCGTCACCCTCGCCTCCCAATGTCCACGCTTCCTCGTCCAGGCACACTTCCCATGGCACACGATAAACCAGCGCTTGATAACCCCAACTCCTTTTTAAGCCCGTAACCCCACGCCTTCTACACATGCCTGGCAACACAGACGCAAACAACCCCTTCACTTTCCAAAACCCTCCTATCGCTGAGAAACCCCCTGCTACTACGGCAGGAACTATCCGACCAGCCAGCTCCCGCACCCCCCTCAACCGAAAGGACCCCTCGAAGAGACCTAAAGCTCTGACGCTCGAACAATACCTCGCCGAGGATATCGAGCTCCCTCCCTCGCCCACCCGTACCAAGTCCAACAAGAACGTGCTCCTTGGAGCAAATACCCTTGCCCACCTCCACACGGATCAACCCCCCCTACCATCACCCAACAGCGCCAACGCTCGTATGACCTCTATCGCACACACAGCCCAGCCAATTATGGCCGACACCACTACCCCTGTCACCCACGATACCACCGCCACCCACATGGCCGTGGGACAATCGTCAACAGGACAGACAAACCACCTGCCGGAACCCACGCAGCCACCCTCGCCACAGGCCCGCCCAGAAACCATCCCAGGAGCCATCCGCTCCCGCCTCATAACGCACCCTGGCCCGAAGTGGTTCACTATCCATGGCCAATCCCAGGACCGTCTCCTTAAGCCCATTGCCCTAAACCACCGACGTGACTGGCTCACGCTTGCTGGCTTCAAAGTCCTGGCCGTAGTAAGTCGCCTCAAGGTCACTCGTAATCCCGCTGAAAGGGTCGCCGCCATGATGGCCATTGAAAGCACCCTCAACCTGGTCTTCCCTGGTATCGCCGCCATCGACGTCTGCATCGGGGACACCATAGGGGACCATGTTCACCCTAACAGCGCGTACCCTTTCCTCATCCAGGGCCTCACCGAGAGCCAGGCCCTCCTGCTCACCTCAGAATTCTGCCTTGCCACAGACGCAGCTGCGACTTTCTTCTACCCCTATAACACTCCCCTCCCGATTACGGACTACGCTTTCTCGCTCGAAGGCCTTGTGCTGACACCCAGCCCCAATAACGACCTTCGTGCAGCCACCGAGCTGGTACGATTCCTCAGCGTCGCTGGAGAATTCGTTCAATTTATAACGATACACCATGACAACATCCCATTCGAAGCTGAGTCAAACCCAAGCAACTTCGTCCGGTGGACCCTTACCACTCTCAGGGTAACAAGCTCTCTAGTTTGACGTCGTAATGGCTCTATCCCTATCCATAATGTATTTATCCACCCCCCCACCCTCGACACCACTGCCTACAAACAATGGATTGAACTTCTTCACAAGCTCCAGTATGATACCAGGAAAGGCACCGGGAAGCTGACCACAGCCGAACTATGCAACGTCTGCAAGTCGGTAGGCCATCCTGAAGACCAGTGTCCCTATGCCGCGATCCCTGGCTGGCCTACAGCCCCGCCAACTCCATCTGCCCCACAAACCCTGCCCCACATCGGACATAGCGGAAGTTATCCTAGGGGAAGAGGTCGGGGAGGAAACCCAGGTCGAGGCCGCGGAAACAGTACTGCCACTGGATGGGCCTAAAGCATTTCACGACTGTATATAAACATTATATACATATAGACTAAGAAATACTAATGTAATGATCTCCCTATACCTGAATATCAACACCCTCCTCCCAACCTGCCATGGCGTGATACCATGAAATGCTACCGCGAAAGTAAAATAAGTTTAAATTAAATTAAAATAATAAATAATAAAATAATATTAATAATAACAATAAATAACATAAAATTAAATAAAACTAAATACATAAATATATATATACATGTAATGCTTATGTCCTTTGCTGAACGGATTACGACGTAAGACTACCGTAATCCTGATATAGGACATACTTTATTATATCTCCTTAACTCGGCACTTTATAGTCCAAACACAGAATGCAAATCCCGCAGCTGACTTAAAACGAGGATTCTGCTCGCACAGCGAGTAGTATATCACCTCCACACCGTCCTCAAGAGACAAATGGCCCCAGTGGGTCATACAAGATAGGTAACATCCTATCACCGCTGGACCCGGCAGGCAGCTGCCTATGCGATTGGGGGTTGGTCGCCCCCTTTCATACACGCTACCATCTACCTCGAATAATCCAACGGACTTTATTTGGCTGCATAACAGCCCACCTCAGGGTCTCTCGGTCTCGGCTCACGGCTTCCCTATCATCCGAGGAGGTGCGAGTCTGACTGCTGCTGGCACCTCCAACGACGCTGGCAGGGTAACGGTAAACAGTCCGGTGTCTACCCCCCTGACACGCGGAGACACCTTCAGGTCTCCTCCCACACGAGTTGTGGGGCGGTCCGGAGGGGAGCACCATAGTAGCAATGCTACGCTCACACCTTTACAACCCCAAATACACATTAACATCAATAGCGGCCTCAGAGATGACAGTAGCAGCCCCACAGACGAGCTAAGCTCAGCCCACACTGACCCGGGCGATGTCGGTGATATGGAGGCCGCTGAATATCTCTCGTGGCCAAATAGCCCAGCTTCTCCACAACCCACACTATCCCAAATTTCCCAGCATCAAACCCCGGCTACCAAAAAGAAACTTCGAGGTGGCATAAAAATCGCATCCCAGAATATGAGGGGGGGATGCTCACTAGCTTTGAGAGAAAAATGGTTACAAATAAACCAGGTCATGCGTGATCGAAATATTGGCATCCTCGCCCTCCAAGAAACACACATAGACGACAGCCACATAAATGACGTAGCAAAACTCTTTGACCGCCAACTACACATCGTAAACTCAGCTGACCCCAATAACCCATCCTCGAAAGGCGCTGCCTTCGTAATAAATAAAAGGCAAGTCAACTGGCAGGATACTACAACAACAGAAATAATTCCCGGACGTGCAATCCTACTAAGTATGCCCTGAAAAAATCGTGGCACCAATAATAAACTAGAAATGCTGAATGTGTATGCTCTGAATCGCCCAGGAGAAAATAGCGCATTCTGGGTCTCGATTAAAGAAATATGGAGACAACGGAAACTCCCTAAGCTAGATATCATGCTGGGTGACTTCAATCTAGTGGAGGATTCAGCAGATAGGAAGCCACCTCACCATGATAACGGAGCTGCCGTACAAAGTCTGCAAGCCCTGAAATCCTACTTTAATCTCCAAGACGGCTGGCGGAGGACCAACCCCGATACCATAACCTTCACTTACCTCCAAGGTACTACACACTCAAGGATTGACCGCATATACACATCCAGCTCAATATTTAAGTATGCATATAACTGGGAAATAAGCGCCACACCAATAAAAAATGCTGACCACAACCTTATATCAATGACCTTTCTCAACCCCTCCACACCCTTCCAGGGACGGGGCAGATGGGCTATACCTCCCTTTATTACACAGAGCGAGAAGTTCATAACAGATGTGCATGATCTGGGTCTAGAGCTGCAGAAAAGATTGCAGCTTGACCTGTCCCTCAACATCCAATCAGAATACAAGTCCTTCAAAGCGAATATATTGAAACTTGCAAGGAGTCAGGCCACAAAGAAAGCGTGTGCCATAGGCACCTTGATCAAACAAAAAACGAAACAACTAGCCGAAGTATCCACTGACCCGCGAACCCAGGAAGAAGAAAAGAGCCTCCTAATAGCCATTCTACAGGAAGACCTACGAGACCTTGAGTGCAGACTCCATGAAAAGAAGAGGTTTAACATTAAAGCTAAGAACCTTATTGAAGGTGAGACTATCAGCAAATACTGGTTTGAACTAAACAAAGACAAATCGCCTCGAGAGCCAATCATGGCCTTGAAAGCTCAGTCGGGGGCTCCGGAGGGACAAATCGAACGCAACTCCAGGAAAATGGCTGAAATAGCTAGGAACCACCATGATAACCTCCAATCCCAAGACATAAACCCAGAGGAGCCGGCCACCCTCAGAGAAGGCTGTATCTGCGATGTCACTGAAATCCTCAGCCCAATAGCTGAGGATACGATTACCCCTGAGCTACAAACCATCATAGACGAGAACGAATTAAAGGAATCAATACACACCCTACCTAACGGCACAGCGGCTGGCCTAGATGGCCTACCATATGAACTTTATAAAGCACTAATAAAACACCATAAACAGGACACCTCAAAGGAGCTACCAACTTTCGACCTACTAGACCTGCTAACAAAAGTCTTTAATGATATAGAACTTAATGGTATACAACCAGGCACAGACTTTCATAAAGGCTGGATGTGTCCCATATATGAAAAGGGTGACAGGACAGATATTAGCAACTATCGACCAATTACGGTGCTGAACTGTGACTACCGAATCATGTCACGAGTCCTAGCAAAGAGACTAGCAAAGGTTGCCCCAAACCTAATACATCGAGACCAAGCAGGATTTATGACAGGGCGTCAGATTGCTGATCAAACAGAACTACTACACATGGTAATAAACCACGCCGAAACAACTGAGTCAAATGGAGCCATCATTTGTCTGGATCAAGAGAAAGTGTATGATAAAATATGACATGACTTCTTGTGGGCCTCACTCCAAAAAATGGGATTACCGCATCACTTTATCAAAACAGTACAAAATATGTACAAAGACGGCGAAACTGTAGTGATACTAAATGGTGAGGTGAGCTCTCCCTACCGTGTAATCAGAGGCGTACACCAGGGAGACCCGCTGTCTTGCCTTCTTTTCAATATTGCAATAGAGTCGCTCGCAGAAACACTGCGGACCTCCACCTTGAAAGGATACCATATCCCAAGAGACACTGAGTGACTCATCGCCACACTCTTCGCGGACGATACCACAGTCTACCTTTCCCAGGAGGATAGCTGGGATGACCTTCAATCCCTGCTCGAAACCTGGTGTAGGGCCTCCGGGGCGGTTTTCAATATAAGCAAAACGGCCATCATCCCTATAGGATCCAAAGCCTACCGTGACACACTCCGAGATAGTAGGGCTCTTGCCCCTGGCCAAAGACGAATACCAAACAATATCCTTATCGCTGATGATAACACTCCCATTAGAGTCCTAGGTGCATGGGTAGAAAACAATGTTGAACAAGCCAGTGTCTGGGTCCCAACACTGGAAAAAATCTCCGCCAACCTCAACTGTTGGAACAGAGGTCACCCCTCACTTGAAGGGAGGAGGCATATCATAAATATAGAAATCGGAGCCCGTACACAATACCTTACGTGGGTACAAGGCATGCCCTCCCAAGTGGAAAAAGAATTAGAAAGAAAAATACGCTCCTTCTTCTGGGACCACCCCTCAGCAGCTCCAATAGCAGCCCCCCTCCTCAGTGAACCTATCTCAAAAGGCGGAAGAAAGTTGCTAGACCTAGCAGCGAGAAACACAGCAATTGAACTGATAAAAATAAAAGCTTACACAAACTATGGAGAGAACCGTGCCAGATGGGCCCTGCTTGCAGATGATATTTTCCGGAAAAATGCGGACAATAATGGCGCCGTACTCCATGAACCTATCTTAACTGACCCCTTCATACAAGACTGGTCCATACGTGCAGGGCCAAGTTCCACACTTCCCCAGAGCCTTAAGCGAATGCTCAAAGCGACAGAGAGGGTGTTGCTAATTCTGGATGCAATGGAGATCAATGAAGAAGTCAAACTCAACATGCCTATATGGTACCACCCTGCTATTACAGAAAACTATAAGTGGAACTCTAAGTGGATGAACTGCCTGAAAAATAAACACAAAGTACGTACTGTTCAAGATCTATATAGATACGTCCATCGTGAATTCCCTGTGAGTCACACTGGCAGAATTAGATGTAAATGCTCAATGTGCAAGTCAGCCAAAACCAAAGGTTGCAGCCGCCCAATGGACTGCAGGAGAGCTGCTTCCGCCCTGTTGAACCTGCTCCCCCCAAAATGGCACCCGTCCTGCCCAGGAAACCCAACAGACCTAGCAGATTGGGCAGTCCTAACAAACAGCAATAAGGATTCCGCTGATAGAGGTTTCAATCCGTCATCAACACTCAGCAACCTTAAGGATGGTTTCAGAGTACTTACTGGCAACTTCACTCCGTCGACACATCCAGTGACACGGGGGCCTATACCCCAACACCATGAACCTATCCACGTCTACACTGATGGCTGCTGCCTTAACAATGGCTCCGAGGACGCAGTCGCAGGCAGTGGTGTATGGTATGGGGAGGACGATCCGAGGAACATGGTGTATCGTCTCTCCTCCAAGTACAACACGAACAATGCCGGCGAAGTCGTTGCGGTCCTCCTGGTGGCACAAAAACAGACCCTGAGACAGAACTAATTATCTACACTGACTCACAATACACAATTGACTCACTTACTAAGAATCTAGGAAAATTTGAGGCACAAGGATGGGTCGGGGTCTCCAATCCTACCCTGCTACGAGCGACAGCTGCATGGCTGAGGCGCCGATCTGCTAAGACAACCTTCCGAAAGGTCAAGGGCCACTCTGGTATCACTGGAAATGAGGGAGCGGACAAGGAGGCAAACAAGGGTGCTAGACGGGAAAATGTCAGCCTGATTAGCCTAACAGTTCCTCATCACCTGTGTACAACTGGCGTCCAGCTCTCCAATGCTTCCCAAGTCCTCCTATATAGATCAATACTTGAGAACAAACAACCCACCGTCAGAAGACGTACAGTGGAAATGGTAGAGAGAGTCAAAATTATGGTCAAAGAATGGTCTGGGCATCTGCCTACGAACTCTGCCCTCTGGTCTTCGATTTGACATAAAGACCTCAACAGAAATGTCCGGAACTTTCTCTGGAAAGGCCTACATGACTCGTTATGCATTGGACGTTGGTGGCTGAACATCCACAACTATGAGAGACGGGCCGAATGCCTGGAATGCGACGAAATCGAATCATTAGAACACATACTACTTGACTGCAATACCTCAGGACAAAGACGTATCTGGAAACTGGCAGCGAACCTCTGGCAGCGCTCTGGTGAACAGTGGCCAGAGATAAATCTAGGAACTATCCTAGGATGTGGCCTCGCCCACTATACCAACGAGGAAGGAAAGCCTGATGCTGCTAAGCGCAGACTATTCAGAATATTGATATCCGAATCTGCT
>KN837207.1:0-22004 GCA_000827215.1 Sphaerobolus stellatus SS14 | reverse complement strand
AACATTGTATATTCTGAAGTGTTATGAATCAAAACTATATTCAAGTGGTTATGGAATTATTTAGAGTCCCCCTATAATGAAAAATATTGAAGTAGCACTCACCCCCTATCTCATTGAAATGAAGCTTTAACTTAACTTTTAGGCTCCTCTTAGAACAAAGTAAAAAAAAGAGCCGCAAAACCCCAGGTCCGCGAATGCGGACCTGGGGTTTGTGGCTCGTATAATCCTGAAAAATAATGGCATTTGTTATTAGTAACTTCAAGATGAGTTAATTTATGGAGTTCTTACACCAATCCATGGGAAAATGCCTACAACTCCCCCCTCAAATGTCTTCATTGTCAAAGCAATGAGGATCACATCTATGAAATTCACCAAAAAAAGAGACCTGTTAAAGCAATAGTGTGAAAATAAATACTTTGCATCAGAATCTAGATAGACTTACATAAAATATAGGTTACCCCCCTGAACAAGTACTTTGAGTAAAGTGCTGCCAGTTCCTTTTGCCCTTGCTTCAAGACCCTTCCTTAATGTGAGGTAAAATATTACTAGGTCAAAGCTGATTGAAGAGAGGAGTACTGCAAGTAGGTCTTATATATGGTGTAAGAAAGGAAGTGTTTTCTTTGAAATCCATGCAACAATGGTGTACTCACTGGTGGGATTGTTGAACAGCAACTCATCTAGTGGTTGGCATAAATCAGCAAAAGCATCATTGTTACTGCTGTCTTCATATATAGAGAACTAAGCTGCATGTCATCATACTGAATGGAACCTCAGTAGGCAAGACTCCTCACCATTGTGGCCCCTATCTGGCCCACATAAACCACTTTCACAAGCCATTTAACCCATTTGTCTATTATCCACAAAATAGTTAGAGTGTGGAAGGAGACAAAGCACCATTAGCAGTATACCTTTACTGTAGATTGCATTTACATGTAAGACTGGGTTGCATTATATTAGTCAAATGAACTTTATATTATACTTATGGAAGTGTGAACTACTAAGAATTACTGGAGAAACTCTAAGTGAGTACCAGTAAAAATTAGTGTCATAGTATTTGAACCATACCTCCAGAGGTTGCAGTGATTACTGGCCCCAAGACTATCCAAATGGTTGAAAGTTGACAATTAAGTCAGAGTAGCTCTATCACAAGGCTACTGGGTGGAACTGATTGTGAATCTATAAAACCATAACTTTCAGAAAGAAAACATGATGATGGTATATTAATGACTTACATGGAAGAAGAACATAGTGGAAATCAAATGCAATTATCAAGACAATAGGCGGAAAATATCGCAGGACTAGGAAAATGTAAAATGGCAAAGTCTTGGCTTGTTTCCAGACATACACCCTCTCTTGCTGAATGGAATGTAAGAATGAGAATAGCCTTGAAATCAGAAGGCTTCATGTCAAAAGTGTCAATGCTACACAGGTGAAGTATCTGTAGATCTGACTGAAAGGTATAATAAGACACTCAGCAAACTATCCTGCTGATATAATGTCAGATGGGAACATACATATGAAATGATGTATTGAACAATAGAGGCAATATGCCATCATACTGTTCTGACATGACCCAAAGAGGATAAAAGTAAGGCTAGTGACTTGGAGGTGAAGTTGTAATGGAGGTCCTGAGATTACTGTAATACCTGTTAATTCTAGCTGACCATTAAAAGGGAATGAGAACTGAGCTGTGATTTCATCAAAAGGTATTGTTTATGAATTCTACTACACCAAGTGATTAGTTTTGGTCTTCCCGTCGGAGTGGCCGTTGATATATTTTGTGATGGAAGGGACGATGAGGACGGCGGAGATGAGCACAGCGAGGGGTGAGATGTAGAAGGGGGAGAGGAAGGTGGAGTCGATGGCTATTAAGGGGCGGGAGACGGCGGGGAGGGATTGGATTAGAGAGGTTATGTGTGCGATTGGGGGAGGCGGAGGGTGGTGTTTGTGGGGGTTAAGATCTAGATTAGCTGAGGATAAGTTAATACAAAGGAATAAACGGGAATGTGAAGGAAGACAAACCCTTGTGTTGGGTCTAATGCTCACTAACACTTCCTCACCAGTCGCGCTATCGAAATCAACAAAGGTTGTCTCCAATCGCTGTAACTGGGAAGCCACCTTCGACATATATTTGAAGGTCCCTCCGTAGGTGCGCCTGTCCCTAGTGCTTGCAGAATCATCACCGTTGTCGCACTACCACTCGTGAACACCAACATCAGGAAAGTTGGCAAACACTATAAAGGCAATTATAGCCTCTATAGTGTCCATCGTGTCCATACTTTATGTACACTATGATACTGTCCATAGCATCCATGGCAAATGGCTCTATTTTCAGTATGATAGCTGCAGTGGAAGCTATGGACAACTATCATAGGAATGCTAATGGCCCGTAGACTCAATAGCAGATAATATTTTATTCCTTCTGATTTTCGATTATTCAAAAAATGTTATTAAGTATATGAAATCAAATGGTTCTATTCATGTAAATATATACAGATAAATACAATAAACACAGCGGAGATTCGAGACTATGCTTACACTTAGGAACCATTGTACACTTACTGAGGCTCTAGAATACAATAATTTTTGAATAATAAAGATCTCAGCACCTGATAAAGGACAGGTGCACATACGGTAGATGTACTATCTGGAATTTCCTCTTAGTAATAGAGACATTGGTACAGGATGCAAAATATTGACATACCAACAGGTGATAAAGTGCTAACAAGCGCAGCGATGCCTTGGATACAAACTTAGACACTGTAAACAGCTCGCCTTACTAAGGAACACATTAGATGTTTATAGATGATAAATGAAGCTTTGTGCTTACCAGCGGAATTGTCTGCACTATTCTGTCATCCGGTTTTGTGTTGCATTCGAGTTTGAGTCCTGTGTGCTGGGTGGAAACCGTCACTGAGAATGTACACGTAGCACAGATAAAATTCACCTTCTAGTCTAAGTGGTCAGCACTTGAAAAGGAGTGTCAGATTTATTGGTAGGTCAATGTCTTCAATAGCAGCACTCATTGACTTCAGTGCACATGGTTATCCGTTCCCAACAACACCGATGACCAGCAAGACAATGTTACCAAGTTCAACTGCTTTGAAGTAGGTCCCTGTGTATTCTTTTATGTAATATCTCGAGAAAATAACGAAACATACAGGACTTTGAGACAACGTGAGTTTGCGATCTGCAATGTTAAGTGCGTAGGCTGTAGATGGTGGTGGTACGACTCTAAGTTGTGACAGCCGCATTGGTTCTAGCATTGTTCGAACCAGCTGAGTTCGTGGTTTCTAGAATAGCGAGTGCTAGCGACTATTTAGCGACATAGCAGTCGCTACTATCTGTAGGAAGCGTGGGATGCTATGGAAAAAGTAAGCGCCGTTGCCAACTTTCTTGATGAACGCCTGTCCACCATACGTTTCGAGACCTGCAGAATGTGATCCAATGCATCGCGATTCGTGTTCAAGTCCAAGGGACGAGACTGTCACAAGAGTGGACGAAGCTGCTTGCGCGGGCTTTAGAATCAAGCTTAGCAGCCAGCAGTTCGTGACAGTCACGCGTTGATGCCGCGCTTGGAAGCACGAGACCGACCGGAGGACATGCGTAACTCCAACCACTGCCCACGAAACAAGTCCATCTCCGTTGCCTAACCACGGATTCGACAGGTATTGACAAATTTTGCCATCTTCGCAGCATATCGAACCGGGTTGCATTATTATACAGTAAGACCATGAAAGTTATTACCCTTCCAGGACCGCTGGCAGGCTTCCCTTCGCTCCCACCCAGCTCTATCTTGAGCACCTCTCTCATTTTCGACTCCAAGTTCTCATTGTCTCAAGAGCCGTCTATCTTCAATGGCACAACATTGTCCCTACAGCAGATATTCATCCTGCTCGCCGTCTCCTGTTAGACCCCTACCTTAAATTGATGGAAGGCCAATACTTCCATCGCACTCGCCCATGGGTTCTCGACAATCTTCGAGATCTCGATTGCGGGGCATATGTGGCTGCCCTCCTTCAACAAGGCGCAAATCTTTACGAGGAGTTCAGGTTATGGGTTCTGGAATGGCCAGCCAAAGCCGTGATGATTGGTGTATGGTCTGGTTTATCTGACGATGTAATTTATGATGCCTCGATCTGTAAAAAGGAGAGAGGAAATATATTGGAGATCATTCCTCCCCAGTTTTTGTCCATTGTGTTCGTGCCGAAGAAGCGATGTATCCTTGCCATATGCCTCTGGGTCGAGTATCCCCCCGATGCAGTTTGGCTTATTCTTGATGAAGAATCCGGTCTGCATGGAAACATCATTACGTACTTAACCTGTATTGAGGAGGGAGGGACGAGTTGGACGGCATCGACGATGATCACTCAGATTTTATACAGTGGTTGTCGTTTATGTGGATGTCGTTTAGGACAATGTTCAGCTTCCGTGACAAAGGTACTATGCACTCCAGACTTTCAGTCGGGTGCAACGAGGACCTGAACACAAATCAGATGATATGTTTGCTGCTTTTGACATACCTGCTCCTCCGTGGCATCTGAAGGATACCCCGCCCCTATGACACATTATCGCAAGAAGGTCTGGTCCTAATTTGATTTTACAGATTGTGCTGATTTTTTTTTCTTTCTTCCTTTCTCTCTTTTATAGCTTTAGATGCTTTGAACTCAGAACCTGAATGGAATTGAAGTGGATAGTAACTTCTAAGATTCGACTAGACACTCCGTTGGCACGTCCGTAGATCTTCTCACCGACGGTACATCCAAAAGAATTAATAAATTATATTGCAAAAGTACAGCATCTTTATTATAGTTGTAATGCTCCGTGCATAAGCAGAAATGCCTATTCACGATTTAACAACGTGGCAGTGACTCCCTGACCCTCGTCAAACAAGCAAGTTGAACCTCTGTTTCCAACATTCCCAAGTCCTCTCCTAACGATCTTATCATGACTTCATATGGAAGGATTATCGAAGAAGAATTGGCTCGGAGGTCAAATTAGGGAAAGCACAGGCGTTGATGGGGAGCGTTTGGCACTGTCGCTCGTCAGTCGAGCGAGAATGAACTCGGAGGCGTTGTTGCATTGGGTAAAGACTTCCGATGCCACAACCGGAAAAGCACCGTGATGAGAAAGCTGAACAAGGGCGGATACTTTTGTCTAATATTGCCGTTTGCTTCGGCGATTGAGGCGTTGGGGAGGATGACGGCGCCCATGAAGACGTCGGAGTGTCTGTCGATGTATTTTGTGATGAAGTGGATGGCGAGATCCGCGGAGATGGGCGCGGCGAGGGGTGAAACGTAGAAGGGGGAGAGGAAGGTCGAGTCGATTATTATTGAGGGGCGGGAGACGCCGGCGGGGAGAGAGTAGATTAGGGAGGTTATGTGTGCGATTGGGAGAAGGCGGAGGGTGGTGTTTGTAGGGGTGTTGATTCAGATTAGCTGAGAATAAGTTAATACAAGGGAATAAAGGATAATTTGAGGGTGGGACGTACCTTGGTATTGGGTCTGATGCTCGCTAATGCTTTCTCATCCGTTGCGCTATTGAAATCGACAAAGATCGTCTCTAGGTCCTGTAACTGAGAAGCCGCCTTTAAAAAAAATATGAACGTTCCTCCGTATCCGTCGTTAATGCTCAACACATGTGCACCCCTTCCTAGTGCTTGCAGAGAGTCGTCGCACTACCACTCGCAAACGCCGACACTTTTTCACCCGTGGTTTCGAGACCTGAAACCATCCGCTCCAAAATATCGTGATTCGGTCTCAGAGAACTCATCCAGATGCATGGAGTCGAGAGGGAGTCGAAGCATGAGGGTCCGAGAAATGAGATCCTGGACGTCTGGTCGGTGGACCGTGGTTGCAGTCTAACAACATGAATATGAGCTACAAGGGCATGCATTACGCTCAAAAAACTTACAGCATCAAGTGGAGATCGCAGTTCCGAGTCAACGTCACTAGTAGCGGCTTCATCCACCGTCTTCAAGTTCGCCCACCATCTTTGCATCACTCCGCCATCTTGCTGATCCATCATTATTCCAGAACATCGCCGCCTAGTGACCTTTTTGATGAGCACTGATTATTAGAGAGCAAAAAAGCGACTTGAGGACGGAGGAGACAGCTGAGAGATGCAGTCATAGATTTTGAGATGCTCGACGGAGGTAAATTCTGTTTCTCCACGGTCAGATTACCCCACACATTCCCACGATTCAGTTAACAAATGTATGCGCGGTTTCTAGAGCTGCACCCTCCACAGCTGATCCTTCAGAATTTGGGTGTTCGCAGGCGAGCATGGACTAAAACACGTGTAAATATTACGACGAATTTCAGGTTATCCACTCCTTTTAATTTCTAACAATTTCGTTCGATTTTTTTTTTTTGTGACTATTCCCACAGATTCCGACATTGCCCGGCATCAACGCAATCATCCATCCATCCATCCATCCATCCACGCTATTCAGAACGTCGCAGCTATATGGGTATGTACTCTATTCGCCTTAAGCATCAGTTTCTGCCTCCACATCGACGAGGCCGCGTCAACCTCTCTCCCCTTTGTCTCCCACCGCTGCGCCTGTCCTCGGGTTCGAGGTGGAGCCGAGAGCGTGCTATTGGCAGCCACCAGAAGGCTCCCCCTCGTAGGATCACCCGGGGCAGATACTTAAAGGGGGGAGAGGCTGGTCCGCTGTTTTTTCCTGCCGCTTCCAAACCCTCCGTGCTAGGTACGCTAACCCAGACTCAGAAGTCTATTTTTTCGCTTTCCCTCCCGCCGCTCCTGATTAGAAAATTTCTTTTATGTCTATCAAACTTTACATACAATTACTCGCTGCTATGTATCTGTTAAAATCGTTCTTTCCCCCTCACTGTATCTCAAGCATTTGTATCTCAATTTCGAAGCTCATCACAAATAGAGTCCTGGTTCGTGTGGCGCTTGGCGCCGAGTTGGCTACTCCTAATGTCCTTCTGCGTGAACTTGGGTTCGATAATATAGGTCCAATTCTTTCGCAGAGCTCTAATATCCGTTGTTCAAAAGAGGTGGAGTGGTGGGTGACTCAGCAGCCTTACGTTTACGTTCTACTTTGAATTTCTAATATACTAATTTCTAAATCCGTGTTTATAGTTGGGATTTTCATGTCTGCGAAGTTTGGATTCTGGAAAAGCTAAACCCGGCAGAGACCCCAATTAACTGCATTGAATTAATAGTGATAGCGTGGCAGGCATCGTGAGCAACTTTTTTTTTTTTTCGTCTACCTTCGTATTCCGTCTCATTCTATTTACCAGATTAGTTCAATTCTTCTCAAATCGATGCAATTTCCGCAATAGCATACGGCGCCCTGCATTTCACACTGCGCAGTGCGAGCATAGACATCGGTGAGTGTATTACCATTCTCATATAGCGCTTTAACCGAATGTCCGACAGATGATCATGAAGAGACTGAGCTGCACAAGGAGTGCATTGCACAGTCATATATTTGAGGATCAACAGTAAGGAGTGTTGATAGAACTATTCAAATTTCCTTTTGCGTAATTCTGTATCTCACGTGAAGCAGCGATCAGTGTCCACGCACAGTCAACTTTCTTCGGAAAGGGCCACCGCAAGTGGAGTTGTCCATTCGTTGACCGCCTTCGCCTCAAACGTGATATTCTTGGCAAAATTTGACAAGAGAAATACCCCCCTAGACACCGGAATTGAAGGTATGAATCATACATATATATACTTCGATTTTTTAGCTGGTCAAGCTGGTGATTCGACAGGAGTATATTCTTTTTACAACAATATTGAGCTCAAAAGTCAGTCAATGCAATATATGTATCTAATCCACTCTCAATTATGTGAATATGGCGGGTCATGTTGAGGGCAGTAAACTAGGCATGTCATGGTACAAGGTGTCATGGTCATACCGCCATACTGAAGTTGGCTGTTGCAGGGATTGGGGTCCCAAAGCAATTGGTAGATATTTCATTAAAAGTCTAATTTGACTTGGGACATGGTAGATGAGTTCTGAGAGATGGAGACTGAGGTGAATATGCCTGCTAGGAGGAATAGATTATTCTCCCTGTTGGCAGAGCTTGCAATTGACGATACAATAATTGGAGTTCGGATACCACATTGAGAGATATGTAGGTTCCACTTCTTGCCGCCTGAAGGTTGCCTGCAGTGCCTCGTTTTCTCAGCTGTTTCTTTTTGAACCTTGTTTTTGCTAGTTCCGCTTCCAGCTCCTTTAAATCTAAGCTTCACAGCCATCGTGAGTTTTATCTGCTCTTCTCACGCAGAGCTAGTTTCCGTTTGAATTGAAGTTGTGTATTAAGCTGTTGCGGTGATTCTTAAGGACAGTGTGACTGCATCACGAGTGGTAGAGGGTGCAATGATGGTGGCGGGATTGTAATTAGAGATATTATATAATCAATCAATTGGTTATTTTTAATTGTCTTAAATATATAGGCACTGGGCTTGAACTACTTTAGTGAGATACACAGGATATGCATTGAGACGAGTTCAAACTATATATGGAAAGGTTCTATAGTGCCCCAAAGGATCTGCAGAAACTGGGCTTCAAAAGAATTCCCTGCTGCTTCCTGCATCTGCTCCTCAATTCCCTACTTGGAACTTCAGTGCCACGGTACATAAAACTTCAACTTCAAACTCCTCTTTTAGAAAGCTTCTGAATCCCCCATCATTGAATCATAGTCGGTATCATCAAAGTGTTGCAGGTCCGCTGCAAAGTCCTCATACCCCATTATACCCTGGAGTGTCTTTTGGCCTATGAACCGGTGCTCTCTTGTGTGGCAGACAGGGTGAATATTAGCACCGGAAGGGTCTGATTGTCCAGATTCGTTGAAATTAAACCATTCTCCAATGGTTGCTGTCATAGCCGAGGGATTGTTATAGGATTGACGGGAGTGGTAAGCAGCTTCACGAAGATCGAGGAATAGGCTGAGTTGTTTATGTCAGATGAAGTTCAGGAGAATAAAACCAATTGCATACTGTGAAACTATTACAGAGGTTATACTGCCAATAATAGAACAGAGTTAGTGAAGAAAATATGGAAAATATTTATTGGAAAAGGAAAGGCATACACAGATGTTATTTGAACATTTATGTTCCCAATATAGTCCTGAACAAGAAGGGCAGTTGTTATTAGCAACTTCATGGTGAGTTAATTTATAGGGTTCTTACACCAATCCATGGGAAACTTTCAACTCCTGGTCCATGTCCAAATGTCTTCAGTGTCAAAGCAATGAGGATCATATTTATGAAATTGACCAAAAAAAGAGACCTGTTAAAGCAATAGTGTAATAATAAATACTTTGCATCAGAATCCAGATAGACTTACATGAAATATAGGTTACCCCCCTGAACAAGTGCTTTCAGTAATGTGCTGCCAGTTCCTTTTGCCCTTGCTTCAAGACCCTTCCTTAATGTGAGGTATGTTATTACTAAGTCAAAGCTGATTGAAGAGAGGAGTATTGCAAGTAGACCTTGTATATAGTGTAAGAAAGGGAGTGTCTTCTTTGAAATCCATGCAATTATGGTGTTCTCACTGTTAGAATCAATCGCCAGGTCCTCATCTATTGGTTGGCAGAGACCGGCACTGAGTATATTAGTTACAATGTCTTCACATGTAAAGGACTGAGCTGCATGTCATCATTTTGAATAGAAAAGCAGTAGGCAAAACTCCTCACAATTATAACCACTATCTGACCCACATACACCACTCCCACAAGCCATTTAACCCATTTTTCTATTATCCGTAAAACAGTTAGAGTGTGGAAGGAGACAAAGTACCATTATCAGTATACCTTTGCTGTAGATTGCATTTACACGTAACACTGGGTTGCAATCTATTAGTCAAATGAACTTTATATTATACTTATGGAACTGTGAATTACTAAGAATTACTGGGGAAACTCTAAGTGAGTACCAGTGAAAATTAGTGTCACAGTATTTGAACCATACCCCCGGAGGTTGCAGTGATCACTGGTGCCAAGGCTGTCCGAATGGTTGAAAGTTTACAATTAAGTACTAGTAGCTCTATCACATGGATGTTGATCGGAACTAAAACCATAACTTTCAGAAAGAGAACATGATAGTTGTATATCAATGACTTACATGGAAGAAGAACATAGTGGAATTCAAATGCAATTATCAAGATAATAAACGGAAAATATCGCAGGACCAGGAAAATGTAAAATGGCAAAGTCTTGGCTTGTTTCCAGACATATACCCTCTCTTGCTGAATGCAATGTGAGAATGAGAATAGCCTTAAAATCAGAATGCTTCACCTCAAAAGTAATCAAGTAATTGTATGTCAACAGTGTCAAAGCTACACAGGTGAAATATCTGTAAATCTGACTAAAAGGTGTAATAAGACACTCAGCAAACTATCCTGTTGATATATTGTCAGATGGGAACATACAAATGAAATATTATATTCCACAATCTAGGCAAATTATTATCTAAAAAAAAGTATTGATCTGACATGACCCAAAGAGGATAAAAGTAAGGTTAGTGACTTGGAGGTGAAGTTGTAATGGAGGTCCTGAGATTATCGTAATACCCGTTAATTCTAGCTGCCCATTAAAAGGGAATGAGAAACTGAGCTGCTATTTCATCAAAGATATCATTTATAAATTCCACTACGCCAAGTGATTGGTTTTAGTCTTCTATTCAGATCTCCCATATCAACTATAGTTTTACTGATGCGCTCACATCAGCACCTGCCATTACACTCTTTCCTATCGGAAGCCGTAAATATTTATACAGGAAATGGGTTACGATTGGTTCCGGAAGCTAAATCCTGCCGCCGTTGAGCTCAAAAGGCATTTGGAATCCCAATTGCACTGCCATAGAACTCGCGCTTCACAGGCTGACTCCACTGCACATCAGATATTTCCCGTCTTACTATCCACCGAGCGAACACGGACCAATTCCTGGTCATCGCTCTCACATGTATACTATACTTAGTAACAGAATAGAAAGCGCGGGTGTACCAACCGCCGGGGAATTCCGACGCTATCTCGACACAGCAATGCTCCTTGAAACATAAGTTATTAATGAAAAAAACTAAGCATACCGAAACTGCACTTCATCGTCTATAACCCAAGTATTAGTTAGAGCAATAATATGGAATCCCGCACATCCCACAGTGAATCTGAATTGGCTGGATCCAGACTCGGACGGGAAGTGAGAAATTGATTATAGGTAGAAATAAAAAGTACATCAAAGGCAGCAAAAAGTCTCAGTATGCTGATACGAGGAGCACCTCAAAAGAAGAACGACAAGAATAGATATCATTGTCATTTATCAATCAACATACCATATAACAACTTCCCCGGTGTAACCTAAGTTAGACTTTGCGACTGACTGGAGTCCCGACCTCTTGAGAGTTATAAGCTCTCACCGTGACTTACTTCGTATCCCCTCATTGCCGTAGCACGGATCCCTTCGAGAAGATCTTTATGCCATGTTCACGTATTCTTAGTCTTCATTAAGTCTTCATCACCGACTCTCAGATTCTCACCATTACTTTATCTCACTGCTCGTCTTAGTCGCTCCTTTGCTCCTGATGATCACGTCGCGTAACGCACTCAGGTGAACAAATTAAATATCAATTAGAGTCTTCTCGTAATACTATTTAACGCAGTTGGTTTTCTCATATTGATTGCTGAAGCCATCAGAATTTCTGTGTAGGTGAGAAGAATTGTAGTGGCCTGAGCTTGAGCTTCGAGAAATTAAGTCGCCCATGAGCGATCGATGAAACATTCAGAGATTAGAAAAGGCATCAATTGCTCCACACAGAACTTGCCGGATGTATAAGACGTTCCGGCTGCTAAATTAACGGAATATATGTCGCTAATTGATACTTAGACTCCCCTGGACGCCTCGACCTTTGGATGTCTTCAATTAATTACGGATATCCGGATCTATTTTATTTTATTTACAAGATAATAAAGACTGCCATATAGACCAGAGACCGAAGCATGTGTGAAGAATAGAGATACGGAGTATACACTATGGGAAAGTAAGATAAGACGTATTAGATGAGGCAAGGACGGATGTCATGAATGAAAAATCTAGCGGAGACTCGTTGCTCTAACTTCACTCTGGATCGGCGGAGGCCACGCTGGTGCTGGCGCTGTTCCATCCATGGATGGCCCATGATAATGCTTGTTCCACATCAGCAATCAAGTGATCGACGTCTACTACGCCAACACTTAACCGAACAAGGGCGGGCGTGATACCGAGCGCGAGACGCTCAGCGGGTGGGATGCTCTGTAAGTAGCATATAATGAGCTCATGGAATTCGGCATAGTAAAGAAAAAAGAACACTCACCTCGTTCGTCATCTTTCATGGCAACTCCGCCAAACTCTCGACACCTCCCAAACTCTCCGCAAGCGTGAATAGCCTCGTCCTCGTCAAGAACCTCTCAGCAGCTCCATCATCCGCCAGTTCCTCAGCGCTTCCGATCCTAAACGAGACCATCCCGCCGAATGGGAAATCGCTTTTGCCCCTCCGCTCGTTCTTTTCCTTCGCCTCGTCAGCCAGGACCCACTCATTGACGAACTTGCGCGTGCGGCGCCAGGATCTTGACTGCGTTGTTATGGCCTGGATGCTCCGCGAGACCGGCGTAGATAATCTCCTTAACAAGCGGGTGCGCTGCGAAGGAGGAACCACGCCGGCTTTATCGCGCTCCGCCCGTGCTCCTTTATGCGTAAAGACGTCTTCGTCCCACGTAGCGCAAGCCACGCATCAAAAGCGCCAGTTACGGCACATGCGCATTCTGCAGGAACTGCAGGCGGGTGTATAGCGCGTCGATGGTGTCTTTGTTGCCCTTTGCTTCAGGATGGAGGCGTTGGGGAGGATGACGGCGCTTCTGAGGATATCGGAGTGGCCGTTGATGTGTTTTTGTGATGGAGTTGACGGCGAGGTCGGCGGAGATGGGTGCGGCGAGAGACGATATGTGGAAGGGAGAGAGGAAGGTGGGGTCGATTGCTATTAAAGGGCGGGAGGCGGCGGGGAGAGAGTGGATTAAAGAGGTCATGTGTGCAATTTGAGGAAAGCGGAGGGTGGGGTTTGTGGGGTTTCGATCCAGATTAGCTGAGGAGAAGTTAATCCACGGGAATAAAAGAGAAGATAAAGGTAGGACGGACCTTCGAAATCGGTGGAATAACAGTGCCAGTTTCGCTCGAATGTTCAGAGCCAATGTGTATAGCGCGTGTGGAGAAGCCATCGCCGATGTTTATGTGCGTTGGTAAGGTAGGCGACAAGCAAACCCCGCACCTTTATGTAATCGGGCGCTTACACAAGCGCCCACGCCAAATCTGGCCTCTGGGCAGAAAAAAAAAAAGAATATATCATATATTTTCATGTAGCAGCTACCAAAAAATACAGAAAAATTAGGAAGCCATTGCCTGAGCAACCTCCAATTCACTGAGAATATTCTCAGGCAAAACACAATGGCCATGGTATTTCCGAGCAGCCCATGCTGCCTGTGCTCCATTGAGACCTTTGATATATGCATCCATGAATTTTGCTGATCAATGCTGTCCTTTAGTTTTCTGTGGCATATACCAGGTCTGTACCAAGTCTCTATATGCTTGAACTTATTAACTGTATCAAAAATAGGAGCAAGAAACAGCCTACACACCATTATCTTTGAGGTTTCTAACAGACACACATCACGGGTGCTTATGCTGACTAAGCGATCATGTGACCGCCAAATCTCAGAGTTGGAAAAAGTGAAAGTCCCCCAAATGGTCAGAAAAGCAGTTAGGAACACAAAGGAAGAATTTATTATTTTTTGGTTTCTGCTCCTGCAAAACTTTTTTTTTTCGAAATCTATTCAGGGAGAGTTCTTCATAATTATATTATCTAACATCCTCCCTAACTATTTTTAATATTACTATTTTGTGCCACCCGGAGATTCGCCGGCAAGTTTGGACACAAAATGCTTATGTAATGGGGTGCGGGATTTGCTTGTCGCCTACCTTATTGCGGGAAGGTGTAGATGCGAGCCATTTGTGGCGGGGACGTTCGTTGCAGTTCGTGGGAGAAAGAAGACGATGGAGATACGATGATGACAAGCAAGCGACAAGAACAGAACCAAATCGGTTCATGACAGTCACGCGTTCATGCCACGCTCGGAAGCGTGAGACCAATCGGAGGGCGTGCGTTACTCCCGGAACCACTGCCAAGTCCATCGTCACTGCCTAATTAACCACGGATTTGACAGTTACTGACAAACTTTGCCATCTTCGCAGTACGTCCGACAGGCTTACATCATTATACAGTAAGACCATGAAAGTTAGTACCCCTCCACGACCGCTGACAAGCTTCCCTTTGCTTTCCACCGAATTCTATCTTGAATTATTCTCCTATTTCCCCCCTGAAAGCTCTCGTCGCTTTAAGAGGCGCATGTTGTGCATAGTGCAGCCTTTTCCCTACAGCGGATATCCCTGCTGCTTGTCTTCTCCTGTTGGAATTCTATCTTAAACTGATAGAAGGCAAATACTTCCATCGTACTCGTCCATGGGTTCTCCATAATCTTAAAGATTTCAATCGCGAGGCATATGTGGCTGCCCTGGTTTAACAAGGCGCAATTATTCTCGAGGAGTTCAGGTTCTGGGTTCTAGAATGGCTCGCAAAAGCCACGATGGCTGGTATCAGGCCTAGTTTACCCGACAATGTGGTAGAGGGTCATTTCAACGGTACCCTGGGGAGAAAAATATATTGGGAACCAATCCTCCACCGCTTTCACCCATTGTGTTCGTCCCAAAGAAGCAATGTATCCCTGCCATGTCTGTGGGTCGGATGTGCCCACGAGGCAGTTTGGGTCCCTCTCGATGAGGAATCCGGTCTTCATGGGAAAGTGATTACGTGCTCTACCCGGGGAGATCTGTTTGGCGTAGAGAGGGGAGAGAACGATATCGAAGAGGTTTATAGGAATTTTGTAAAGTGGTTGGGGACGATGTGGATCGTGTTTTCCCAGCGTCTTAGGATGATTGAGAGACGTCTTATGACACGAACCAAGCCGTTGCTACAACCGACAAGGAACCCGACATATGATATGTTCGAGAATTTTGACATACCTGCTGCGCCGTGGCATCTCAAGAATACCCCCTATGACACATTGTTACAAGAAGATCTAGTCAGCATTTGATATCTCGGATTATGCTGATTTTTTTCATAACTTTAGATGCTGAGCTGGGCTCAGAAAATTGAAGTAGAGGTTAATATTTGACGATAATATGATATATGTATGCCATCTTACTATTAATATGCACACCACTACTAATAAATCGGATTGCAGAGGCATATTATTCGGAACCATTATATGAATGGTAACTAAGTTACCCTTTTCTACGAAGGAGAACCTCAATATCAATGAAATGCACATAAACACATAAGTAGTCTCTTGTCTCCACATGGGACAAGTACTAAAAACTTGCGTAACGGTTTAGATGCAGAACTATTCTTTTTTCTTGAGAGTGGTACCTGTTGTTTTGCCGGAATTGTTTTCTTTTTGAAGTGGAATATCGTCAGCAGAGGTTGTGGAAAAGTGGGAAGAAATAAAATAATTGTTATACAGCCCAACGCCATGCAGATAATTATCACAACTACGGCAAAATCGGATCCCTTCTCATTAGTTCCGCACTCACATTTCACCCTCCTCACCCCTTACGTATATTCCTCCATAACCCCGTACGCCTTCCTCGCATTCCTGACCTTCGTCAACCAGGCATGCTGAATCTCCGTGTTTCCAGCATGCCCAAATCATCTCCTAATGATTTGTTTACGATTATCGTGGCTTCATATGGAAGGATTATCGAAGAATTGAGGTCAAATGCGAGAGAGCACAGGTGTTGATGGGCAATGAGATCGTCCAGCGATATCGGTCGTCAGTGGAGCAAGAATGGACTCGGTGGTATGTTGTTGCATTATGTAAATGTGCATTGGATGATAATGAAGTGAACAAGTTATTTATGCCTTCGCTCCATCTAACGTCGATAACTAACAGTATTCGTGGAAATTCTCTCAACCTTGGAGCATGTGTCCTAGTATGGATCCTTATTGCTGCTCAAGTCAAGTACTGTAGTATTACGACCATATGTTCACGGGGTTTTGCGTGACGCGGCATAGTTCTCCGAATTATAGTTCGAACCCCGGCGCGACGCGTGACAGACCTTGTTTTAGTTCTCCCTGTGGATGCGGCCATGGATAGCCGTACCTGGTTCGGGGCTTTGTTTGGTATAAATCATAGTTCGCAGGCTCGCGTGATGTGTGATGCACCCCTATTTTAGTGCAGTTCGAAGGCCTCCGTGATGCGTGACGCGAACATTTGGTCGTAATACTACAGTATATCTATTGGGAGAATGCAAGACGCGATCGTGAGGAAAGAGACTATCGTCTCGTTGGGAAAACTCGAGCAGAGATCGAGCAATTAGGCGCGAGACATCCTGGATATAGGTATCAGCCATGATGAATTGCCAGCCTTAGAAGCACTTGTCTATACATTTCACGCACGCACTTCTAACGCAACCTCACTCAAGTCTCGTGCTAAATCGTTTATCCAAATATGTCGAGAAATTTGTGATCGCACGTTTTATAGTCGCCTCTAGTAGTCTCCCTCAGAAACGAATTGCTCCTCGTCTTTAAATATTGAACTCGATCCAGAATGGTTGGCATATCCTGAAAAGCCGTTGGAGCATGACCCTACAGACAACAACTAAATACAGTCATGATAAAGCAGTAACTGACAAGATTCAGCGTCCAACAGGACCGTGCCGCAGCTAGCTGAGTAGATAGATGGTTATAACTTGAGAGATATAATATACTTATTGAAGCATCAAGCAACAGACGCTACACCCAACGATGCCCAGTTGACACCTCACGACTTAAACCATCCACACAGTCTGCACAAGATGTGGACCGCACACCTCTCCTAGCCTATACAGGAGGCCCCATCGTATGTCCAGCAATAATTCCTGGAAACACACTCGCATCCGCTACACGCAGTCCATCCACACCCCACACCATCAACTCGTCATCTACCACTTCGTCTTCCTCCAACGGAGCCATACGACACGTACAAGCATGGTGGAGCGTCATCATTCCCTGCTTCCTAATGTACGCGTCGATATCCTCATCGGTGTCCGAGACTGGAAGGTACAAGTCCGTAATGGGGTAGCCTTGCGCCTTTACCCACTCCACTAGCCGCAATACAAGCTTGATGCCCTCACGAAGAACTTGTATATCCTCGGACATATCGAAGAAGTTGAGATGGAGATTAGGTCGTTCGCATGAATCTGCGCTCGCGAGACGGACGGAACCAACGGACTTTGGGCGGAGGAGGCAGACCATGAATGTGCAAACGCCGCTTGTAGCTTCGGAAGGCCCATCGATCCCACTGACGGGGATGAGCTTGATCTGGATATCGGGTACATTCTCCGGCTTTGAGATGTCTAAGTCGGAAGCTCCATACGGCATAATTGTGCCTGCGGAGCACAGAAGACGAGTAGGGAGGAAGATGACTGTGGACGAATGGAGAACTGAATAGACTGCGCTTTGAGAGCAGGTAGCGAAGAAGTTCCACGATCGCCACCCAAGGCTTCCTGTTTAGGATGCGTAGGGAGTCTTGCAGAGGGATAGATCACATTAGTGGAAGGTCGACATGGTCGTTCTGAAGAAAACGTTTAGGGATACATACCAGGTTGGAACCGACGCTGGGACTATGCACGACCGTCTTGATACCATGCTTCTCCAGGTGATCCTCAGGACCTATTCTACTACATACCGAGTCAGCAACTTGGTCTGCGAAGCCAACTATGCGACATACCTAAGCATCGGAGGCTGCGGAGTAGCCAGCGCGCCGCAACAAAGCACGACTTTTCTCCTAGCCTTAGCAAAGTACGTCCGAGGCTGTCCGTTCCTGGTGTTTGCTTTGCGCATCTCTACGCCATTAACTCTCGATTTCTGTGTTCCAGCATCGAATACGATGCGGGTAGCGATGGTATTGGTGGAAATGTTGAGGTTTGGGCGGGACCGCAGGAGGTCGGAAGGGAGATAGACGGAGAAGAGAGATGAGCGCCGCATGTGTTGGTCTGTGGCAATGTCGAGTGCGGCAAGGCTTATGAAACGGATATTATGGGCATGATGTCTGATGCAAAAGGAAGCTTGAGGGCAACGGCGACATCTTTGACAGTAGAGGAATAGGATCACCCCGCGGTGCGTGTCATGGGACGGAGAACGCGGGATGCATAGTCAGAGGATTGTTCCGTTCAGCCATGGTCCTACAACACATGTTAGCAAAATGAACCGTAGTTGTCAGGAAATAAGTGCTTACCATCCTTGCCGCGGTGGTCCTCATCCCGATTCAACGACTTCTCCGACCTTGTGAAGCAATCCTTTGACTTATCATCCCATTGGCTTTGACCCATCTTCGACCAGGCGTTGTAGTCTCCCTCGAACCGTCACCGAATGCTTCCAGATCGAGATTGACGACGCGGTTTTGAGCGTTCGCGATGAGGAGAGATGTGAACTTGTTGGCGATATTGTCCTTGGTGTATGCATCGGGCGCTGATGAGCGGTACACGGTTTACCCAATGTGTCGTATACACTGACGTCAGCAGCAGCAGAGAACGGCTACACTGAAGTTCGAAGCTGACAGTGATGATGGCTGAGTTCGCGACCGGTCTTCTCAACTTCTCACCGTTAAAGCTATTAGTGTCAGGCTAGGGCTATGCATCGTAACGCGTCTCTTCAACTGAGTGTTATTCAAGCCTTTATCGTAAAACATAGACATGATGCATGCACATTTCGTAGAGCTCTCAATCGTCCATGTAAAGCGATCTTGCCCCCTGGGCCTGAATTGACATATGTAGTCATCGGAGAACCAGCGAAAGGTCTCGTATCTAGGAGCTTCAATCCGTATGGCAAAGGACCATAAATTGTTGATAAAGATTGCTTGGTATGTACTTTGTGAAGACGAATATCAGATACGTAAAGCAGAAGCTCAAAACTACGCATGCGTACCTTTGCTCGTGTACAGTTCATCGCACGTGTCCCTGCAGATGAAGACACGTCCACCCATACATTGCCTTATGGTTAGAAATGAGACATCAACGAAAATCATGGCGTATAGGTGCATTCCTAGGATAACGAGTACCAAATAGAACTAGCTTCTTTCTCCATTCGTATTCTACAAAGTGTAGACTATAGCAACGTTTCGCAGAATTTGCGTTGTTTCCAGCTCGTACTACCAGCACCATACGGAACCATAGATGGCCAATCGATACCTTGCCGTGATAGTCCATGAGAGCATAGATCGCGTGTACATCCCCGGCGTATAGTCCGGTCCTAAGGGGCAAGAAATGCACCACATCACTAACTGAACCGTCTCTTCCTAACCGGCAGAAGCGGTCCCAAGACAGTATTGGAACACGAGACCATCGATGCACACGAGAACAACGTCACTATCATACTATCAATAAACGGCTTTCGCGCAAGTTTGAAGAAGAGGGGCTTACCGAAGAGTTGGGGATATAGGAACGACTGCTGGAGAGAATTACGAGTCGATGATATCGATGCGAGCATCTGACAACTTCCATCTTGGCAAGAATAGTTCAGCCAAGTGTCAAAGCAGAAGGCTGAAACACATACCATAGTCGTACCCAATCCATTCTGCAGATGCAGCTTCTTCCTGTGTCTATCATATCACGCTGACGATTGCGATCCATCCAGCCTAATGATCTCTCAAAGACCGGTGTGCGTCACGGCGAACAAGTGTTTCGGAGAACTGTAGACGCTGACGTTGGACCTGTATTTCCTGATTTGGTCCCACATGGATGAACGTCACTGGAATAAGGAAATGCAGAAGCAATAGGCCATCGATGGTCCTAAGATAAGGCCGAATTGAGGCGACGTCAGTAGGTACTCCTCTCGAAGAGCTTATAAGGACTCGTGATACAATCTTTGGTCGGGCGACTCAACCAGGTCCAGCAGCAACCTGGCAGGTGAGTACTTGAAGCATACAAAGGTTCGTACTGTAAAAAGAACGTTAGATCAATCATAAGCACGATACAGATCACTACCTCTTTGCCAATGATAGTATATTTGGTGATCTAGGTGCTAAGTACAGTCGTCGGCGCGGTGAAGCATGTAGGGGGAGGGAAGCGCTCGTCCTTAACAGACTAGTCCAGTTAGGCAGCTTTAGCTTTGAATGATAAGTTGCCATATCGCAAGGGGCCTAAGAGGACTAGAATGATCAATCATTGTATAAGCGTGTGTTTGGAACTGTGAGAATGAAAAAGACATACTCGCATACTCGCAAATATGGCAAGTGCAGATGGTCTGCTCGAGCTTATCCACGCTTCATGCGGGCCTCCCAACACATTCTTCTCATGATCAAACAAGGACTTGATCTACTCGATGGCTTTCGGATTGCTTGCAAGAACCTTGATGCTTCTGTTGGTGTGAATCCTACTTGTCGTGCCGTCTTCCGCAAGCCCTCTACCTATCCAACAGCAATTATCGCACCGTTCAGGACAATAGCGTATCGCGTATTGACACCGTCCCAAATCCATGAATGCCCAGCGCATCTTTGGATAGGAGTCAAGCGTGCAACGGTGACGTTAGCAGTGCACCGGCTGGAATGCTCGATGCGGATCCCGATCCTCTTTGCGTCTGTCTCGCTCCAGAGTGAGGGGATCTAAGTAAGACATGACTGTTTACAGCTTGCAAGACGGGAGAATCCCACCAGCTGGCTCTGAGCTGCTTTGCCATCAACGAGCGGGTTGTCGTACGAAAGACCGACCTAACACCCAACCTAACGCCCCGGACCGTGGGTGTTTCGATGTATTGGAATCCTCGATGGCCTCAAGTGGTAGTTGTCCCGTGAAAACCGCAGCGCGATGACGGTTTCAATTGATCTTGGACCGTATCATCTGCGAAGGTTTGACTGTATTTGCAGGAGGTACAGGCCCGTATTGTCGGACTGCCATGTTGACGAACGCGCGACGATCTTCTTCTCGAGTACGACATCTCTATCATGAATATGGTTGGCGGCCTTCATACAGCTGCCGTAGCAGACGACGTTGGGGTTGGAGTTGGGGTGAAACCCAAGGACGCGTCTGCCTCGCTCGTATAGAGCGCATCAAGATCGAGTCGATCCGTCGGTCAGTCTAAACAAGCTGATATCCGACTTGAAGGATCTCTATAAGCACTTGCATTGGATAACAGTATGGAGAGCTTACACGAGTAATACTTTCTTACAGGACTTGTGAAGACCAGCGGCGTCGGGTCTTCCCATCCACCCAACGCAGCTCATGTGTCCACTCGCAACTTCCGAGATGGATCCTAAACTGGGGATTAGCCCAACCCATTAAGAGCGTGAACATCACGTACCTTTCGAGAACGACAGAGCACTCGGAGAACAAGGCCGTCACGGACGTCGATGCAGGGAAGAAGGCGCTCGGCCGTAAAAGGCGGACTGGGATGGCAGATTGGAAAGAGGTATCATGTCAGAGGAGAATAACGATATGCTGGCTGGAATGAGACCCTGTGTGTAGCGATGGAGCAGCGAAACGTACCAGAGAGCTCTAAGCGCAATAACTCTATCTGGCAACTTGCACATATGCCTAGCTCCGTCGAGATTTCCTCCATCAAAGCATGGGTTCTATCTTGTTTGTCTATGCAACGTCACTTTTGCCCCATCTTCGACGAGCGCCTGGATTCATCGAACAACTAGATGGTATCGCCGTGCTTGGAGTACCAGCACTCCTGGACCGGATGAAGCAACGGGATAGATTTGAGATAACGCGATGGGTGCGGGTTGTAACACTCCGGACACAACAGGAGTAGCGGACTCCCTAGAGGTCTTCCGGGACGCGGTTGGCTTCCTCACCGCGAGTACGAAAAGATCCAAGAAGATGCTGTCTGAGCTTTCAGCAGCTTAATTGTCGGCGTTCTCGATCAATCTTGGCAACCGCAGGCGCTTCCGACGACGACCGGCACG
>KN837206.1:357477-373491 GCA_000827215.1 Sphaerobolus stellatus SS14 | reverse complement strand
ACAGTACCAATGTCTGGTCTCGTAAGCAGGCATTGCTCCGAGACGAAACTTAAGTTAGAGCTTACACCGATGTTGACCTTAGTTTAGAAACAACCATAGGAAGGAAAAGAAAGAGGAAACTGTACTTACACCGAGAAGTCAGGACTAGTACTCACCACTCGCGAATATTAACTGAGCAGTTTTCTTGTCAGGCATTGAACCGCCAATTACAAGTAACATGAATGAGTCAATAAACGTGCAAAATTTGGCGTATAATCGCGCACAGAATATTTGCTGAAATTGAGGGAGTCGAAGGGCCAGCGTTTACCACGGTAGCACGTGAAAATCTTCTGGCCAATCGGACCTGCCATTAAAAATCCAAGCATTTGAACTCCGTCAACATGATAGACAAGCTCATTGCACTATCCAATATCGCCGCCCCATTGTCCATTACGATAAGTATAGTCTAAGGAAAGAAACAATGGGAGAGGCGGTAAGCATGGTTTCTTTGGCGCCTCTTTATTAAGAAAAGCCTCCGATCGATGTAACGAGGCTGTGACGAAGTTTTCAAGCTGTCACCATGACTGTTTGTCAACGCTATAAAGCTTCCAAAATCTCTTCTACTACCGACTATGATACATAGGATATAATTACGAAACTATGTGCGTACAATCAGTGGGACAGAAAAGAGAAAAGAGAACTAATATGTCTGCAGGTCGTCAACGCGTTTAGCGATGCTCGACTTTAATCGACGGAGAGCAAGCTTCCTCTCACGTTTGGCACCGAACTTGAATTCCTTGTGACCGTGCTGCTTATCTTGCACGGAAGAACCGATGCACCTCTTGCGTGGCCTCAACAGCCTCTTCTTTCGTCCCTCTTTCGGCGTAGGCTTGGTGCCGCGTGGATGTGTATGAGCGTTTGTAGCGTTCTCGTGGCTTATAGCCTGCTCACGGCGGCCCTTAAAGAACTTTCGGCCGGCTGCTAGCCTCCGATGTTTCTGAGCTTGGAGGTTGTCGAGAGTCCACTTCTTCCGTGGTTTCTTCTCGGTCCGCTTTCTTCCTTGCTTGGCTCCCTCTTGCGTGGCTGGTATCTCTAACTGATCATTGCTAACGCTTTTACGTGTCAGAATCACCTGTTCAGAGGGTGGAAGGTATCGTTCCAGGTATGGATTACCGGTTCCTGGGCTCCTCAAGTTGGAGGCTTGGAGCTCTCTTTCGGGATGGGACGGAATCGGATAGATTTTAGACTGAACGTGGGGAATGGAATGAGTGGGAGGGTTTGGATGTACTCCCATCATCTGATGATCCGCCAGCGTATGGTCTGCATGGATCGCGGCGCCTTCCGCCGCACCATAATCATGTGCGGCCGACGTGTTGCGACCTCCTTGTGTACTGCTACTGGCGGGCCTATCATTTCTGAACATAATTCGTTATTATTGTCATATTCCTCAACGTATGGTGCACACACCTGATAAGCCGACCAGCAATGGGATTTTGAGCTGTGGCACGAAAATCTGCCGTGAAATCGATGTTCACGGGCATTTCCCTGTAAATAAAGTCAATATGCGCCACTGAAAGGTACTGCAGACATACTGTTCATGGCCTTCTCCTATGTTGTCATTTAAGTCTTCCGATGTCGAAAGTTCCGGATGATTGCCGTCCCTATAAAACGAAGTCAATCGACACAACCACGCTCACATGTGAAATAACTCACAAAGTTGACTCATAGGTACGCGGTACATTGACTCCATCCAAAGTTTGAGATCCTGGGAGCACCGTTGGGTGTGGCGGTATACCCATGGATATCACATCTTCACTCTCGGGAAGTGAATCATCCTATTTGGGATAACAATGGTAGATATTGAATATCTTCCCTATAAATCGAAGTCAATACAAATAGCGACCATTCATAGATGGATTAACTCACCCGATAGGATCATCCTGTTGTGAAGGAAACTTATCCAAAGTTTCTGCTATTTCCATTGGCGTGGCGTGTGGAACGCCGATTCCTGGCAAGTTATCATCCCTATCGGGGAGTGAGTATTAGACCGAAAAGTGAGTGGCATTTGAACAACGCACCATTGTATGCCCAATGGGTTAAGAAATTGAGGCGTGTAGAGACTGGGCACTAGTAATGTACCCGGAGGAAATGCCGCAACGCTATGGAGCTGTATTCCCAGAGCGTTCAAGTGGGCAGGCGAGAACGCGTTCGGTGGTACGAAATTGAATACCATGATCGAGTTGTGTGGTTGTTGGATCGGTGTGGTGGTGGTGGTAGTGGTGGAGAAACGCAGGTAAGGTGCGTGGGGAAAGGTCAGTTAATTGTTCACATATTTATGCTAGCAGCCTAGCACAGTGATTCAGGGTCGCGTCGAGCCATTGGCTGGAAAGAATTAAATTAGTATCAATATCTGGGTTTTCCTCCTCCAGGTCGACCCTGTGAGGCTGGGTCCTTGTTCGGAGCTCGCACCTATGAATCCTGTAGAGCCTCGTGGAAAGCTGTCCGTATAGCCGTGTCAAAACACTCCCTAACTTCCACTCATTGTGCAATCGGAGCGGTATGTATTGCTTGCAGCCAATCTAACCTCCCCTTTCCCAGTAAAAATATATTATATTACATAGATATCTCAGGCTGAGGTTGAGCTGTGATCTCACTTTCCTAGCACATATCTACGAGTACGCCGTCGTACTAGACCTGTAGCACCGTACCAATGACAGGCAAAAGCGAATATTCCTGATTGGTTTACCGCGCTCAGATTACGCGTCCGCTACCGTTTGCGACACCCCTTATACTTGCCAAGTGCTTTGACCGGCATTCCTCGCGCTCCCATATTCAGCGACCACTAGGAAATTCACAGGGTGATTGGGTTCCAAGGACCCTTGTTCGGATTTACTACAGTGACCAGTGGGAAACATTAAAGGGTGGTTGGGGTCGAAGGACCCTTCGGATAGAGTTTTAAGAAAGCAATATATATATGAGCTTGGCAAGGAATATCCGATTCCATCAGAGGAAACATCGTTAGTTGATACGAATGTCATCTGAGATCACATCACTATAACCATTAAGCAGGAGAGGAACTATTGACCGACCAATCATTTTTTATTTTTTATTCTTGAAGATATACGTCAAGTTTCAAGAGTCGATAAGAAAGGAGAAAATATGCTCGGGTCATGCTCAATCAAAATGGTATAACATCAACTTAAAACCTCACCTCATAGAATATTACAAATTAAATCAAAACGCGAGTGAACTTTTCCTTTATCTCGGCATTTTTGATGAGCGATGATCAGCTGTACCTCTGAGAGTTGAGAGTTGAACTCACATAAGCTACGTCCCTGCGTCTATAAGCGACGTCGAGAAAAATGTTGATGCGGAATAGATACTTGGATCTTCCGCCGGAGAGGCTGGAGTGCACCTCCTCGCGTTCACGGTTTTCCCTCAGGTGACACCGAAAATTTTCATATTTTCATCCTTGACCACCGAAATTCAAGGTGTCGAGATACTGAGGCGATGATCTTCGGGTTTCAGTCACAGAAGCGGCGAGTTTCAATATCGCCGGGCTCATAAAAAGCAGTGGCGGAAGGACGCAAATGCGATCCAGGTAGCTGGTCTTACTATTGTGTACCCTAGATAGTGATGTTACGATGAAAATTCGAGAAGGAATCGAAATGAAAAAACCGTACCTCGATGTAGGATTCACAGGATAAATCGGAAGCCCTTTAATTACGATGGCTGTTCCGTTAATGCAAGGAAACCTGCGGATTGATATGCTGCACGGCAACATCACCTTAACGCCTACATATTTGCTTGTTCCTGTTTCGATTCTTCAACGGAGTCTGATCAATTTCGAAATCCCTCGCAAATGGTGGATACTCTTGTGGATTAGCATCAGGAACGAAATTGGAAGGCGGACTGACGTGGGAATGGTATTATATCCCTGATGTGCTTGGGGTTGAACATTATTTGTATTCTCCTCTGATTGTCCGGGCTGTAGGTACATTCTGGTGACTCTTAATCCTGCTATCCATACAAATAATCCAATGAAACTGGCGGTAATGGCTTATCGCTTGTACCTACAAGCAGATTTCAGATGTCAAGTTCAGTAATAGTAGACTCACATTTACCTGCATAATGTACAATTCCTTTCTCCATATTCTCATAATGATACTCTTCCCCCTCTTTATGTCCCCACCACATCGTCATATCGGGTGCCCAATTGTCAATCAAATTCGCGAGAGTCTGGATATGTCCGTAAGCTGCTGGTTGAGGACCTTTGGGATGCCGTGTTGCGAGGAAGGTCATTAGGCCGCTGAAAACTGCGAATGCAATCATAAAGTACCATGTCTGCAAACAACAACAACAACAAAAACGAGGAAATCAAGATCAGAGAAAATTGTACTGTTAGGAGAACAGAAAACGGACCTGGACTGAACGCATGATAACTTGAAGGGAAGCTTGTGTATTGCCATCGTCAGGGCTTGCATATGTAGTAGTATCTCCAACGTATGCAATGACGGCCTTTAGAGAAAGGCAAAAACCAAACATCCAGTCTGAAATGGATATGAATAAGAGAAAAAGTGATTCGAAGGCATTGGAATACTTACGAAGTATCGGCTTAGCAACTTGGAGAGCAACACTCGGCCAAAATGCAACCACAGCCTTGATTCGATTTATAGTAGGCTTGGTTCCCTTCTTAGTTGTTGCCTTTCTCCATGTATTCTCATCTCTGAGAACATTTACTATCAACTCACAGCAATGCAACGCCATAGTCAATGCTCCTTGGATGACTATTAGCACAATAAAACAAATGACCCATGATGTCGCAGGAATAGGCTCAGATAAAGGACCACAACTGGGACCGAATACCAAGGCGTTGGACTTGTCTGTTGGTATGAAGGACCATGAATCAAGACCGGGTAAAAACTCATTGGAGACATTAGGAGGTCTAGCGTTAGAAGCGCTGTGCCATGTTCCGACAATTATACCTCCCCATGCTCCACATGATACGACGAGGATCCAGAGGACCTTGACTATGCGTCTGATATCTCTGTGGGATTGCCAGCCTGACGGTTGAGTAGATGAAGGTTTCTTGGGTGGAACAGACTTATTTTGTGAATGTCTGATTTTGGGTGATGTATTGTCTAAAACACTGTACATGCATCGTCCTGACATTGGGCTGACTTGTCCAGATACTATGACTGCAGCGGTGGTATCAAGAGGAGAGGAACTCCATGATAGAATTCTTGTGCGACATAGCCCAGCTATGACAATTGCAGCTTTGAGGAGAATGCAAGTTCCAAGGATGAGAAGTGGAGCTGCAAAGATACATATACTGTTCCGTGCAGCATCTGTGGCTGTATTGTCACAGTCAATTGGTCTTGAACCATCCTCCGGATAATTTGAAACCACGGCCGTAAATTGCAGGACGGACAGAGAGACGGCAGCATAGGATAAGATGAGAAGTAATGCCATGACTAAGTTTAAGAACGAGCCATTTGGGTGGAAGAATCCAATGTCTCGACTCTCAGGGACGGTAAAGAAGCGGAGGTTGGTGTTAAAATGCAGCGCAGTTTTTTCTCGTCCAATGGATGTTTTATATGCCACGGGCGAGACAGTGGTTAATGCGAGAGTTGACCGTTGAGTTGTTGCATGGACAAAGCCTATCGCATCGGTGCATATTGTATTCATGGTGGTGAAAGCAAATCGAATGAGCTCCGGAAGAATTACACGATGTCCTGCATCAGGAAAAATGGCAGCCATTCCAGGGAGAATATTTTCCGTTGGATATCCTCCAGGCCAGCTGGAAGGCAAGATAATGGGATAGGGATCGATTTTAGATGCCACAATGGCGATCCCGCTCACGAAGCAGAAAAGCCCAAATAAGATGGAGACACCGAGTCCGACGAAGGCCGAGATACGAGATGTTTGGTTGAAGTTGGCATCGATCGATGGGCTGCCAGGTCTTCTAAGAGACTGTTCTGGGTCATGGGATAATCGAGACATGTGGACTGAGATGTCTGCCAGAGGCTCAATCAACCTCTCGTGCGCGGTGTTCTCGCCTTCGTGAGATTTACTCTGAATGTAAGGTAATGCCACTTAAAAATGCATGAATAATTAATAGATTATATACTCACAAGCCAGTAGTAAAAGAAAAATCCTCCCAGCAGAGACACGATTATACCAACAAAGGGAGCAGGAAAAGAGAGATATTCACGGCGGCTGTCATGCCTAAGTACATACATAGCTTCTGACCTGACAACGAGAAGCTGATGATCAATGCGAAATTACCAATAGAGGCTAAGCCATTAGAGTGGTCGCATTCGTCGTGCGGGATAGATAGAGGCTTATCGTGAGGCAAGTTGCCGATGTGATGAAGGAGAAGGGCCACGGTTGCGACGACGCGGATGGGCATGTCCAAATGTAGTGATAGGTTTAAGTCACCTAATTACCCCACCAACCGTGCCAGCAAGGTACATACAGATGGCTCGGCGAATGTACCTAGTAGGTCGCTGGATCGGAGGACTGGGGTGCTCTCCATCGTTCTCCTCCACTATCACTGCCACGTTCCAGAGGCGCCTAAAGCGATCATATGATTTCGATAAAGTGCCGCGGATGGCTTCAGAGATGCGCTCGCGTGTTCCAGGATGGCAACTATGGCCAATAGCGAGGACGGCTGAAAAGACGCGATGGTGCTGCACAACGAACTTGGCGGTCGGAGATTATCCGCTGTCTCCGTGTTCACAATGGCCCCGCCTGCAGTGGACGGCTAGAACATGGTCAACTGACCCGTCCCACTCTCTACGATTTCGTAATAGACCGGCGCTCGCTGAGCTCTGGCCACGTTGTCGCCCACGGCTTTTTGAAATGCCTCGCAGCTACAGCTTCCTAATTATCTTAGGGTTCAGCATACGGTGGTTTCTCCATCAATGAATATGTATATTTACTGTGCGCTGTGCACTCAGACCCACTTGCCTATCAATAGACGAGCCTCGGCCTTGAGTTTCTTTTTCTCCAGTTGACATATCTGTATTACATCTTGAGACCAGAGCTAGGATACACTAATCGACTGAATATACCTATACCAAACTCTGAAATGCCCCTCACCGCGGACAATTAAATGAGAGAAGTTATACATTCTCAATGTGCATTGACAATGTCAAAGAATTGATTTGATCTGTTCTTTATAATCTTAGGATAAGGTTTTCCGGTCCAGATGTCCGTTATAGTGGTAATAATTAGCGCGAAAACGGGTATTGATGTTCCATCTAGAAGTATGTATGCCAACTGAGCCAAGACTATTATTTCCATGTATTGGAGCTTGTTATCCAAGTAGCAATTCAAACAATAATATAAAACATCACTGAACCTGTAACCATCTAACGAATTGAATTGTCCTCGCGCACAGAATATTTGCAAACATAGTAGCACGTGACTATGCCCTACATAGCCAATCATGATTGCGATTGAAAATCTAGTATTCGAACTCCGTCAACATAGCACAAACAACGCGTCTTGCTTACCGTCTACCTATGTTCCCGTCCCATTGTCCATAACAATAATGGGATCGTTACTTCAGGGAAGAAAACAAAGGCGTGGTCGTGTTTTGGCGGAGTTTCTATATTGGTAAAAGGCTCCGATCGATTCAACGAGGCTGTGACGAAGTTTTCGAATCGTCGTCGTGGCAGCTGTTGACCAGCCTTATAAAGCATGCAAGCACTCCTCAACGTTGTATAGCAAACTGGAAGAAACTCTGTAATCGATGGACTATTTACGTGGAAGTACATGATTACGTGCGTACAAGGGAACATGGAGAAGAGAAGAAAATGAACTAATATTCTGCAGGTTATCAACGTATTCAACGAGGGCCGCCCTTACTGAAGGTTTGCGGGCGTGCAAGCATCTTAAGCTTTCGTTCTAAAGCCTTAAGAGCTTTGAGTTTACCTCCAGTGGCACCAATCCACTTCTTTCCCCGCTTCTTGTGTCCTTGATTGAGTACACCCGTGGTGCGTGGTTTTCGGATGCTCCCAGTCTGCTCCTCGTGTAATTGCAGCAACTGCTCCATATTGGGGCGCTGGGGGATAGGCTTATAGGGCGTTGGGATATGTACCATCGTGGGCCGAAGGAGCGCCCCATAGGTGTATGGCGATGGTGTATATGTCGGCGACAGAGCTGAACGTGACATACCACGTGTAGGAGAGTCTGCATATAACCCCTCAACTAGAGGTTCCGCCGACATCGTGTCGGATTGTATCGCAGTGTGTCGTGCCGCAACAATTTGATCTGCGGGCGATGTCCTGCGACTTACAATTTGTGCTGTGTTGGCGGGCCTATCATTTCTAAATATATTTGATTAGTAGTGATCCACACTTGTCAAAACGAAGACATACCTGATAAGCTCACCAACGAAGGGGAGTGGTGTTATCCTTGGAGAAGCCGTCGTGAAGTTGACGTTCGTGGCTATAATTTCCCTACAAACAATGTTAATATCAATCGCTATCAAAGAAATTGCATGCGTACCGTGGATATATCCCCTCGAAACTATTAAGTTCCTCCAGTGTGGGAAGGTCTGGATTGTGGTCCCTATAAACCGCAGTCAATACAAACTGCTACCTACCAGAGGCGGGATAACTCACAGCAATGGATCATATTGACGCAATGCGTCGAAATTGTCCAACGCTTGATCATGGTCTGAGATATTATGCAATGGTACGCCGCTACCTATAGCCCTAACCTGCATCCTGTCGGCGAGTGAGTAAGAGCCCGAAAAGTGAGTGGCACCATAATAACGCACCAGTGCAACTCCAATGGGCTCAGAACGATGTTGCCAGGGGTCGGCATCGGACTAGCAGGTGGGGTATACGGGTCGTACACCAATGCCGGGGGAGGTGTCGCCACACCGTGCAGATCCAATTCTAAAACATTGCTATTAAAGCGCAGATGTAACATGTTGGGAAGTAGCATGGATGGCACGGTGAGTGTCAAGTTGTGTAGAGAATTTGCTGTCGACTTGGTGTGGTGGCAAAAAGCAGGTAAGAGGTGGGTGGGGAGTGAGGTGAGTTATCCTATTTATGCAAGGACAATGGACTCAGGAACCTGTCTCGGTTAGCTCATTGGCCAGATAAACATAGAACACTTGTCAGAAACTTTCTTTTCTCAGTCGACCCTGTAAGGCTGAATCTTCGGAAGTGTCGAGCCTCATGGAAAAGTGACCGTTTGGGTGTGTTACAATCCTCTAAATTCCACCTGGTGTGGAATTCATCCATCAGAGCAGTGTCTGGAGGCTTACTATCCTGCTCACGCCAAGGATAAGATATTATAACCATGTCACATAGATTGAGCTACAAACTTACTTTTTCGTGCGCATTTAGACTACTTAAGTCGACGTAGACCTGTGGCACCGTATCAGCTCGTATCAGAGCTCCCGATATACTTTGTGCGATTTGATATACCATGACCGCGCGACTTGCGGATAAATAAGTTGGTGTTCTTCATTAACCGACCGCGCAGGGATGACGCGCCCCTAGTCTCCTTTGTGTTATAACTTAGGCGAAGGTGACATCTAGCATGAGAAACTTGAAAACTTCGGATTTTCTGGGCCATATGAGGTACTTCAGTCAGTCAGTTTTCGATACTTTAGTGACAGTTTCAGTGTATGTAAGGGTGCATTTACGCATTCATCTACGAGATTGTCCGCGTGAACGTGCTTCTTTTGTCGTGCTCGCTCCGCGGATTGACAGTCGGCACAGCCACTAGGGTCAAGGAGAATATTCTGAGCTGAGTAAGGAAAGTAAAGTTGAGGTATATATTCCATTGAGGGCCACGGAAATATCGGAACGCTTGACAGAACGATACTCACCTCAGTTGCTCGGCACTGCTCGGCCTACTATCAACAAATGGCAAACATGAGGTTCTTTCGCGCTTTGGCATATTTGACCAACTTTCATAAACCAAGCTGAAATATGCCGTAGATTTATCCTTATTTACGAGTCAAATAAAAGCTTCGAAACTCACATATTTCAAGCGAGTAATTTCCAGGGACGTAGAGCTACCCAGTTTGGTTACGTTTTTTTTGGTTCAAACCTTTGTTGTTGTTGGGTTGCAAGTTGGCAAAGGTTTTTAACCCCTTGGTTTGCCGGTTTGACTTAGGCTTTTGCGGGGTTGCCCCATTTTGGGCCGGGGCGGCCGCCGCTTTTTTGGGGTTTTGGGGTTTTTTGCCCTTTCCCTTGTTTGTTCCTTTTTGTTCCTTTTTCTTTTTGCGGTTTTTTGCGGAGGGGGGTTTTGATTGAAATTTTTTCCCTTTTTTTCAAAGTTTTCCTGCATTAGAAGGTCGCTTACTAACTTGGATGTACGGCTGTGACCTACAGCCTTCTCGAATGTACTCAATTACATAGCACAGAGTGAATACAATATTGCGAAGGTTGGTATCAGCCATAGCAGGAAGGAGGAATGTTTCATAACAGAAATCCTTAAGATATGTAGACAATTAGTAATCATAAATCATTTTAGAAGGTATTGCATCTACCGAACATTTAGTCTCAAATATCTGAAAAAGTACAATAATTCTCGTGTATCCGGTTAAGCTACGTGCTTAACTGAAGTATTTTGTCCAAATTGAAATGCATGTTTGCCAAATATGTTAGAACCGGGAGGCGGGGGTCATGAACTTTGTAGGCCTGCATGTAAACCCCCTTCGTCTGAGTTGTCGCCTGTATGAAATTAAAGGAATTAGCTACCTCATGGAACAATTGTGGGAATTTTACTGGAATGAATGGGAACATGGATTAAGCAGAAGAGCACAATTTGTGTGTATAAGATAGAGGTCAACAAGTTCTGACAACCTCTACGCACCCAATCTGATGGCATCCTTGTACCTCGAATGGCAACCACAAAGACTCTTAAATGTCAAATGTAAGACCGCACTTCATGTCTAAAAGCTTCATTTGTGTGGATCTACATTAATATTTTTTTTGGACTTGGGAAGTAGTCATTTTGAAAATGTTGAAAAATATTCCACTATGTTGTTTTGACCTTTTCCCACTGAATGAGAACTTTTTCATTTTTGGACTTGCCAGAAATGTGTTGACTACGCTGGTTTGGCCGTTTAAACACCCTATATCGTAGCCGGGAAGGTCGTGGATTGAAAGTCGAATTTAGCCTGTTAAGCCAAGGTCATGGACTGAATGCCAAATTTGATTGTTAGCGTGATGCAGCCAAGCCAAATCAAAATACCGCCGATATTTCCCCGAAGAAAATTCCAGATAATAATATTGCTAGCACATTTAATAGCATGTGATTGAGTTTGTCCCCCCTTCGGTCCTTACAGCGCTTTTCAGAATGCAAGGTGCGGCTTGATTGCGCACACATTTAGTGCCGGAATAATTCAAAACATCGATATCTTTGCAAGGCCTCAACTGATTGCCCTGAAATTTGAGGAGTCCCTAGTTGGATAGTTTAGTGAGGGCTCCAGATAGTTAAATGTTGATATGGTCTACTATAGAATATCCAGGAGCTGTTCTGTTGATAAATGAAGAGAATCAAGTCATGCTGCAACAGAACAGCTCCTGAAAATTCTATAGTGGACCATATTACCACCTAACTATCTGGAGCCCTCACTAAACTATCCAACTAGGGCCTCCTCAAATTTCAGAGCAATCGGTTGAGGCCTTGCAAAGATATCGATGTTTTGAATTATTCCGGTACAAAATGTGTGTGCAATCAAGCTGCGCCTTGCATTCTGAAAAGCACTGTAAAGCTATTGAGTCCGTTGAGCATCAAGCAGCAATAATAAGCAGAAAATATGATTCTATCTGTAGTATTGTACATCTGAAGTGATACTGGCAATTTATTACATTTTTTCCAAAAATAAGGACTTCCAAAAGGAATATATTGTGTCCATTATAATACACTACCGTCAATGGCTACCAGACAAAGTAATCTTGATCTGAGCAATTAATGTTGATGAAAAGAGAAGAAACGCAATTATCATCTTCTACCAACTGACCCGGATTGGCCAATCCTGGCAGCAACACTGTGAGAAGAATGAAACCTATTGCAATGATAAAAAGAGAAAGAAGACATAGAGGGTATTAACAAAAAGATGTTACCATGAGCTCAGTTGCATGTGAGAATTCTGAACACTTGCACCTTCATATGATGTCATTAGACAAACATGTGTTTAATAAAAAGAATATATACCCATGGAATTGAACCAAGGAGCTCACAATGCAACAGGACAACAGCAAACATGACATAATTACACCACTGCCCCATTCCAATATAGTGCAGTATCATTTCTGGTCAATATACCGCAACGGATCGAGTGACAATAGCTGATTCTGTTCAAATTGTTTGAAATTTGCAGAAGGTATTTTCGAAGAACATGCATCTGTTAAGTGAAAAAATTAATATGACGAGTTGAAAAAATAAATATTGCGTGACCGTTGTGTGAAAAGTGCGAGTCACAAACTCCGTGATCGCAATTTAATCCACGACCCTCTCGGCAACCGTAGCTGACTGTTACTCCTGACCGAATTACACAATAATTACTGCAAAAATCTACGCTACACAGGCTAATTAGACCCATGGGATATTAGTTCTCTGGGTTTTAGAGTTTGAAAATTTAGGGCTTGAGGAAATGAGCGCATAAGCACCCATTAACCCTAGAATATTGCTTATATAATCAGAGTTGATGGGCAATTAGAGGTTGTCGGAACTCGCTGACCTCTATCTTAGTGAGGCCGTGTACATGGCGAAATGTGGAATCGAGATAAACAATTTGTCTAATAATCCGTATGAAGAGAAATATATTGTGCTAATTCCTTGGATTTATTGGTCTGAAGAAAAGAAGAGATTCGAGAAGGAGGCGAAAGCCAGCTCGGATGATGTGACTAAGGGCGTGACAGCAAGAACTATCCAGCAGCTCCAAGCTCCAAGCTCATGGCTCACTCTGACCTCGTGGCTTACACTACAATATTCCTTTTCCCTCGCATATTTTTGGATTCCTCTATACGCAGAAGAAGAGTTAGACCGTAGATCAACGAAGTTTGAAGATAAATTGGAGACAAACCTAGGTTCAAGCTCAGCTCTAGCTTCCGGTTCCGGTCCTGGTCCCTATCTCGAACCTCATGGTCTAAACTTTGTTGGTCTCGTGGTGAGGCGTATTTCCAGATATTTGTGAGTTACTACGGAAACCATTGGATATGTACTACATAGATTCTCTAGGCATACCACCCGAAATTCATAAAGCCTTTTTAGGATGTAACTGATAGGAACTAGGGTGCTACGCGTTCTAAATTCTAAAATTCGAACTCCGAAAGTTTAGAGCTGGAGTTTAGAACGAAGCTGTCCCCCGTAACATCTCAACCAAACTTATTTTCTAAACGGGATAATTGCCGTATCTGTCCACCACGCGCTTTGTCAAGATCTGATATCTATGTGACCTAATATGGAAGGAGATGTCGTATATGCTGGAACCGGGTCTCTCTGGCATTCGGATATTACTGGGAAGTGAGATATCAGTGTAATTGACAGGAATGTCAGATTTCTTCGAATTTTTTTATGGAGAATACGGTGAGGTGGATGGGACAAGGAGCGGGAGGAGATGTGGACACTTGTGGATTCCCGATGTTCATCAGAGGTTCCCATCATGATGCGGCTGACAAATATGTTTAGAATAGGATTTAGATTTAGAAAGGGGGGGGTACCCCCCCCTTTCTAAACTACACTTTAGAACAACCTCAGCTGGCCTACGCCTCCCTCAGCAAACTTTTGACGCTGTTTCCCAAATTGGAAAGAATTCCCGCGTGTCGTCCAGAGAGGACTCTAAGTTCCGCACAGTCTCTATTCTATGTACTAAAATAAAAATAAAAATATCATAGTGCACAAGATATTTTCTAAACATAAAGCTATGTAGAAGACTCTCTTTGAAGAGGCAGTGTCCGATAAAACATTACACCGGCCCCTTCGGTCGAGAATAATAAACTGAAGCTTAAACTAGGTTGTGGTTGCCGTAGTGATCAAGAGTGTTGCATATTTTGAGTGCGATTAAGAGTTTACTGGGTTCGATTCTCGTGGAGGTCATACTTTTATTAAAAATACCTCTGGGGTCCGGGGGCGGCATTTGCCCCAAGGTTTAGGATTAAGATTTAGAGTTACTTTAGCATCAGGTTAGGGACCATTTTAAAAAAAAAAAAATTACCGGGTTCTAGGGGCGACATTAGTCTCCAGGAGTGAAATTTAGGGTATTAGGTCTAGGGGTGTTCTTGCAGTAGAGAAAATACCGCTGGGGTCTGGGGGTGGGACTAACCCTCTGCATTAGAGTTAGAGTCTTAGGGCATGTTTGAAGTTAGTATTCAGTCAGTATGCCATTTTATAAGAAGAAAATAATGAAAAAATCTGGAAGTGAAGGGGGCAGTGTAATGTTTTATCGGGCACCGCCTCCTCAAAGAGAGTCTTCTACATAGCTAATTTATGTTTAGAAAATATCTTGTGCACTGTGATATTTTTATTTTTATTTTTACTTGTATATACATAGAATAGAGACTGTACGGAACTTAGAGTCCATTTTGGACGGCACGCGGGAATAACTTTCCAGATTTGGACCGGCGTCAAAGGTTTGCTGAGGGAGGCGTACAGTGTGGGACGCTCAAAACCGACCATTCCCACGGCCTATAATGACCCTTGCAATCTACACAGTCAGACAATTTTATAAAATTCTGAAAACTACTCAAATGGAGTCCTCTGTGTAATGACTTTCAAAGTATCTGATCAGTATCTCCCCTAAACACCTCCTTCCTGGGGGACCCTCCCCAAATTTGGACTTTCGAGCGGAGCTTCTCGCTTAAGGGCGCTAAGCACTCGGGTAAGGTGGGCAAACGTCGGAGTTACTATGTGAACCCGCTGCAGATAAACCAATAACCTCAGTAACTCATTCCTGTTACACTACCGCTCTAACTTTAACTGTCTAAGAGATTTCCTAAGATAATTTGAATTAGTGATGAATATATTACTGTATTTCCCAAAAAGGAAAAAGTTATATATCAATTTAAAACACATTTCTAATGCAATTGGAGAGAGGTTGACTTTCCTCATGCAAATTTGGACTGCTTACGTATTCACTGATTTTTCGGTTTTTTGAAATTTTGAGGCTTTTGGTGTGTTCGTACGCTGGACAAATTTTGGGATCCGGAGCTGCAGCGGCTCAGGCGCTAGAGAGTGGCCGCTTCTTAGTGTCCCACACTGTAGGGCAGCTAACAACCTCACTAGCTCCGATCGTGAGTTTAGAAAATGAGCGCCGGTCCCACCGAGATGGCTCATCAGCGCTAACAGCGATTTTAGAATTTAGAAAATAGGATTTAGGATTTAGAACCCTACGGGAAGTCATCCACTATACAACCTGTAAATTTTTGATATGTCGTAGTAGCAGTGATTGGTACGTGCATATCTGGAAGACCCGATGATTGCTGTGGAAGGTAAGTTGCATCTAGTGATTTGCGGGCCCGGCTTGGGCTCGAAGCCCGGGCTCGGGCTCGGCTTTTCGAGGCTCAGGCTTCATGAAGAGTGAGGCCGAGCCCTGCTGAAGGGCTCGGGCCAGGCTCGGGCCGGCTTGGGCTTGAGCCCGGGCTTTGAAGAATATTTTCAAAAAAATAGCTGGGGTAATAAAAATCTAAATAAGTAGGTATTTGCCACTGTATCTCCATTATTTTCGACTCACACTTTTATTTTTGACTTTTTTGGAGGTTTCACAGTCTTACTAACCTAAATTTCATTGTCTATACATGCCCACAACCACCATGTGCAGGTTGCTGGTACGAGAGAATACTTTGAAATAATAACAATATAATACATTCTTTGTTTCCTATATTATTATTTGGTATGTATTTATCGAAACATAACTTAGTATTACTGTAATATTCATCCAATTTCTCTTAAAAGAAAGGTTTCTCCAAGCCCGGGCTTGAGGGCTCGGCTTGGGCTTGCAAAATCTCAAGCCGAGCCCTGGAGGGCGGGCTTTGCAAGGCTCGGCCCGGCTCGGCC